>JAOWBW010000018.1:707124-816102 GCA_026119855.1 Campanula takesimana
TGCTACGTCATGATGCCTTTCGGCCTAAAGAATGCAGGAGCCACGTATCAGAGGATGGTGAACAAGGTCTTCAAATCTCAGATAGGCCAGAATATGGAGGCTACATTGATGACATGGTGATCAAGACCAAGATCGGTAGCCATGTACCAGATCTGAAAGAGACCATTGACAACTTGAAAGCTAACGATATGAAGCTCAACCTAGCAAGTGCGTCTTCGGGGTTACCACGGGCAAGTTTCTAGGTTTCATGGTTTCTCACGAGGCATCGAGGCTAATCCATAAAATATCTAAGCCTTGATTGACATGAGGGAGCCGATTTGTGTCAAAGAGGTTCAAAGGTTGAACGGGAGAGTAGCGGCACTCGGTAGGTTTATCGCCAAATCAGCAGAAAAATCCCTCCCCTTTTTCAAAGCCTTGAAGGGAACGAAAGATTTTGCTTGGACGCCTGAGTGCTCGACCTCGTTCCAGCA
The DNA here is from genome assembly GCA_026119855.1 of Campanula takesimana. Classification (NCBI taxonomy): domain Eukaryota; kingdom Viridiplantae; phylum Streptophyta; class Magnoliopsida; order Asterales; family Campanulaceae; genus Campanula; species Campanula takesimana. Next base: position 707,595 of record JAOWBW010000018.1, read on the forward strand.
ACTGAAAGACTACCTCGGCTCTCCACCTCTACTCAGCAGCCCGGTCATGGGAGAGACATTGTACGTCTTCTTAGCAGCGACCGACCTAGCCGTAGCAGCTGTACTCATTAGAGAAGAAGGCGGTATCCAGAAGCCGGTCTACTACATCAGCAAGGCACTGTCAGACACCGAGAGCAGGTACTTCAATGCCGAGAAATTGCTTATGCCTTGGTAATTGCGGCCAGAAAATTACGAGCCTACTTCTCGGCTCATCCAATCACGGTCTACACCGACGCTCCTCTTAGAAAAATACTTCACAAGATGGACAGCTCAGGACGCCTACTTAACTGGTCGATCAAACTGACCGAATTCGACATAACCTATAAGCCGAGGAAGACTCTTCTGGCCCAACCTCTTGCCGACTTCTTGGTTGAGACCGCCTTCACAAGTGAACATACGCCCACCACCCGAAAGAGGAAGTTCCCTATGGATAGAGAGCCCTTGGAAGAGTTACCTCCCAACTGTTGGGTCCTATACACCGACGGGTCAACTACCCAAGGTAGAAGCGGCGCCGGAGTCTACTTGACTAGCCCTGCCGGCGAGCATGTTGCACGTGATTTTATCAGGTTCAAGTTCCCTGCCTCAAATAATCAAGCTGAATATGAAGCCCTAATCCTGGGACTAGAAAGAGCCAAGTTCTTTGGTGCAACGAGATTGGTAGCATACAGCGACTCCCAACTGGTGGTGAATCAAGTTAAAGGGGAATACAACACCGAAAACCACATGCTGACCAAGTACAAAGATCTCGTCCTCAACCTGACCAAGAACTTTGAGTTCTGGGATATACGGCAAGTTGGTAGAGAATACAACCTGGAAGCCGACCTGCTTTCAAAGATGGCAACAGCTGAAGACTCGGATCCCCTAATCATTTATGCCGACCAGCCTGCTTATGAAAGACTGGAGATCTTGCCCTGGATGATGAGGAAAGGACATGGATCGACAACTACAAAGACTACTTGGAGAAGGGAAAGCTTCCTGAAGACGAGTTAGAAGCCAAGTCGATCAAAAAGAAGACGGCAAGATACATAGTCTGGAACGGCATCCTATACAGAAGGTCATTCTCCAGACCTCTCCTTAGATGTGTTGCGCCAAAAAGCACCGAGAAACTCCTCACTGAAGTACATGGGGGAGTCTGTGGGGGACACCCGGGGGCCAGAACCCTTGCCGACAAGATCATCACACTTGGCTATTATTGGCCAAATATAAGGGAGGATGCCCAAGCCTATGTAAAGAAGTGTGACAAATGTCAACGCTACTCCGACTTACCCAAAGTACCTGCCGTAGAGCAAAGCTTGGTCATACCGACATGGCCATTCGATATGTGGGGAGTCGACATCATTGGACCGTTCCCATTAGCCAAAGGGAGCAACAAATATGTAATTGTGGCAGTCGATTACTTCACCAAGTGGGTAGAGGCGAAACCACTAGCAAAGATCACTGAAGAGAACGCCATCAACTTTATCCATGATTACATATGGTGTCGGTTTGGCGTGCCCCACACTATAGTGACAGACAACGGCCTATAATTCTCTAATGCTTTCACCGAGGAGATGAATAGGTTTGGAGTCAAGCACAAGAAGTCGTCAGTCAGCCACCCTCAATGCAATGGACAAGCCGAGGCCGCCAACAAACTTGTCTTAAGAGCACTCACCAAGAACTTAGAAGGCAGTCAAGGAAAGTGGCTGGACGAACTCCCCTAGCTTTATAGGCCGTCCGTACAACCACTCGGGGCCAACTGGGGAGACACCCTTTGCTATGACTTACGGTTCAGAAGCAATGGCACCAGCCGAGATGGCCTTGCCGACTTTCAGAGTAACCAACTATGACGAAGTCGTTAATGAATACAACCGACTACTGGACCTAGACCTAGTCGACGAGAAAAGGCTAGCTGCCCAACTCAGAATGATCAATTACAAGCAAAGAACCAAGGCCTACCATGAAAGCAAAGTGAAAAAGAGAACCTTTGAAGTCGGTGACTGGGTACTCAGAAAAATTGAGTCGACACACTTGAAGGCACAACAGAATAAGCTCTCGCCGAACTGGGAAGGCCCTTACATCATCACCCACATTATACGGGAAGGGACCTACATGCTCAAAACTCCGCAAGGAAAAGAGCTTAAACACCCATGGCATTCCGAGCACTTGAGAAAGTACTATCAGTAGCACCTCAGTTAGCTATTTATTTTTTTATCAGATTTTCGGTCTTAGATTCTATAGTTGATATCTAGTTGTTTCTTAAGTTTGATTTCATCGATAAAATTTCCTTTATTTTATTTACATCAAGCTTTGATTATAGTACATAACACGGTCTTGGCGTTATTTACAATGCCGAGATCACCTAACGAAGTCGATGAGCACACTTAAAGCATGACTTTTAAAGCCTAGTTTCAATAACTAGCACCCTAACGAAGTTGACGAGCACACTTACGCATAACTTCTAAAGCCTAGTTCTAACAACTAGCACATAAGACGACTTGAGCTGGTCCTAACGGTTAGACTCAAATTTGGATAGTAAACTCCCAACGATTTGAAACTAATCTCGAATGCTAGCTCTCTCGCGTATCAAAACCGAGCACTAGATGTTCGTCACGGCCATAATGGTGAACGACCATGGCCTACAAACGTAGCCTAACTCGGCTACAATCAAAGCCTATTTCTGTCGGCTAGCGCTCTCAATTTTGGGTTAAGATTAATACATCTAGTTCCCACGACAATTTGAGACTAACCGCGGTTTAGTTCTTACAAACCGAGCTCCTAACGCTCGTCGCGGCCCATAATGGTGATCGACCACGGCTGGCAGCATAACCTAAACCAGCTGGCACATCTCGTCACCTTAGATCGTTTAGACATCTCAAATCAAGATAAAATAACATGAACTGATAACAAGATAGCACTTAACTAAACAGGTTAAGGAAACAAAGGCTAAACGCCTCAAACCGAGGTTCACAAGTCCTTACAAAAAGTGTTTACGCCCCCCAGTCAACACTGGGTCCAGGCATACGAATACTTGGACAAACAAAAAGTGTTTAAAATTCCCCCAGAAGACGCTAGGCGGAGTGAGACAAATACTAAAAACATAAAGTCGTGATAGATTAATCTACACCGGCACGGGCCTCGTCCTCAGTTCGCTCCAGCAATTTCTCAAAGTTATCAGGCGCCAGCTCTGGAGGTTCCCATACGGGCCTGTTGGCCTTACGATCCATCGCCTTGATAATCCTGAGACTTCCTTCGGAGAATGGAATGAGAGAATGCGCGGCCCGAGCCTCAACACTATAGGCATCCTGATGATAAAGACGGGCACACTTCTCCAACGGCACATCAACTTCGGGATCGATGTAAAGAAGACGGGTTAAATTGGACCAGGCATCATTGTATATCGTGCCGACTCTATCACTCAGGTCTGCCCTGAATTGGGGCCCACTCTTGTATGCCTCAACAGCCGCCTTCTCTTTGATCGCCACGCTCTCCTCCAGACGAGCATACTGGTCTTCCAACAAAGCGAGCTTCTCCTCAACGGTGGCCTTTTCTCCCGCCAATGTCTCGACACGCTTACTCTCGTCCTCAAGCTCGCTTTCGTGGCTAGCAGAGACTCCTTCAGCTTTAAGACTTCTTCCTGAGATTGGCACCGCGACGCGTCAAGAAAAGATTTTTCTTTCTCTAGGCTAATTACCTTGTCGGTGAGGCCGTCAACGGAACCTTTAAGCCTAGACACCTCGGCTTCTGTCTCCTTCAAGGACTCGTAAGCGTGCCGATACATGGTATAATCGGTTTGGGCAAGGGAGGCAAGCTACAAAGAAGAAAGAGGAAATGAATAACGACAAAGAGCAGAAAGAGAATAGGATAACCAAGAGCTTTACCTCGCTAAGGAGTAAGCCTTTACGGTTCAACATTTGCTGGGACGTGGGCTTATCGGCAACCAACTGTTCGATTGTATCCATATTCATGGCCCGCTTTATCACAGGACCGCCCTTCTTCAAAGCAAGGCCCGAACGAACCGATACGTCCAGTCCCGACAAAATACGGACACCACCAAACCTCTCTACCCAACTCTTCACCTCATCATCAAGCAAGACCGGGCTAAAAGCAGAATCATGAGCAGAGCGAGTTGCCTTTTTCGGAGCTCGAACCTCCCTAACCTCCTCCCTGGATCTTTTCTGACCATGATGAGCACCCCCACTAGCCGCCTTAATCACAACGCGCGTCTCCTGGCCTTGACTCTAGGACTGACTATCGAGAGCGGCCTCTTCGATCTCGGGGGCCACCACGTCGGCCCCATCCCCAACTTCCCCCACAGAGCGGTCTGACATTGGCACCGCGGAATCATCCTTGTTTTGAAGCAAAGACTGCCTAGCTTCCATATCGTCATGACGCTTTTCTAAGGCAGCAGCTTTGGACTTTTGCTTCTTCAACCTCGCTGCTTGGACGGGGTCAAGTTCCTCCATCTCGATCTCGGCGACTTGCTCCATAGTCAAAACTGCACAAAAAATAAAGATTAGACCGAGACGAGGCAAAGGTCAGGGGAAAAAAGGCAAGGTTAGATAATTACATCCTACAGTGTCTTCAGTTTTAAGACAAATGTTGTTCTACTCTTGGCAACAGACACATTCATGAAGGAAAACAAAATTGGGATGGACGATCCAATCTGGGAACCTATTCCCCCTCAGAACGTTAACTTTGGGGACGACACCGTCAAGGGGACCCCTCATTAACCCGGCTTGAACATAATAGCGTGGATCTTTCTCCAATTCGTTCCAATCCAAAGTACCCAGACTGGCGAACTCCTCAAGTTTAGCAATCAACCTGTCACTCCATTCAGGCTTGTGGATTTTCTGAGGACGGGATGGTGCGTATTCGGGAACGGCGAACTCCCAACCAAAACGGGACTCAACTTTAATTACGTGGGAATTCCACCCTGACACCTTGCTAACAGTGCCAGAAATAGGGGTGATGATCTTGGGTTTAGATGGATCGGACTTGATGGTCAGTGTCCTCGTAGTCTTGTTATAACTCACGTTAAAGAAATGGTCAAAAGCAGACATACACGGTTCGAAATTAAGACTGTGACACAAGACAATGAAACTAACCAGGTACCTGACTGCATTAGCACCAATATGAGCCGGCATCAGTTCCCACGACTCCATAAATTCGTTAATGAATGGGTCAAGAGGAAGCCGTAAGCCTAGTTGGAATTGTTTAAAGAAGAACGAGACGACAGCCTGGTCGTAGTAAAAGTTGTGGATTTTCTCATCTGTATCTAAAGGAATGGCTTTGCTATAGTACAAACGATATTCCTCTCGGTCCACTCCATACCGAGAAAAGAGGGCCTCAATCATTTCCTTACCCGATTTGGGGTGTTTATCTACGACGGGACCTGACTTCCCCATTTTCTTACTAGTCGTCTTAACACTGGCACCACGTCTCGGCCTGGAAACACCGGCATCAAAGCGGTCCACTATCCTATCGGAAGTGCTCTCCCCGGCCATAACTGTAGAAGAAGCAGAGGGGTTAGTCTCATCGAGAAGCCTTGGTAAGGCCGTGTCCCCCCCCCCCCGAATCGACTACAGGGACCGAGGAGGTTGCACCCTCAAGACGAGATCGAATCAAGGATTTGTCTTTTACATAGAATAAATAAATATGGTCAAGGACTTTATCCTTATTATCGAAGACAATCATATCGGCATCGTCGTCCTCCCTAACCCTCGGGGCATAAAGGCCAGATGGATACCTCAGATCTTCCCTAGGTGACCCCCTCGAATACAGGATATCCCCCACGGCTAATAACGACAGCATATTCCAATGCCCATTTGATTTAACATAAATCCTATTGTTTCTTTGATAGAAACCATACAAGGGATTTTCACCCGAAATTGGAGGACCAGACATTAGAAAGAGGTGAAAGTTCAAAACATACAGCTAAATAGGAACAATGGCGGGCGAAGCAGTAAACCCCTCAAAGAAACGCTCGGAACCCCAACTGTGGAAAATCAACAAAAGCAAGGGTGAAAAATACCTTAAAAATGGAAAGGGATCGGAGGGAGCTAGTCGAAAGGCCGCCTTAAGCACTTTAATCGAAGCAGATTGAGGGGAGTCACTTCAAAAGCAGAGTATTCGTTTGATTCGTCGGCGGCAGACACACTACGCAGGCGAGGAATTTGAAAATGGGATATTTTCAAGAGTTTATTTTGGAGTGTATATACGCGGGTCAAAAATTATGGATCCGGGTTTAACCCGGACCTGGCCCGCGACCCATGGGCTGCACGTACTCCCACTAACCCATCATGATTCACATTTAATGGGCCACGTTTTTGAGGTGAATGTCCCATCACCGGGACACTTGCACAAATCAATATAAGGAGAAGACCAACGATTGAAGTGACCCAACCGCCGTTTGAGAAACACGAGTAGACTGCCAATGCTAGATCAACACGTGGTAAGCCGGGACCTACAGCAGGGATGCCGGTCGGCTTCGAAAATCACAAACATTTCGGCTAGATAGGTCGACACAGAAGAGTCCTGCGCATGGATATAACCGACACCTCCACGATGGACCGACATTCTTAATGGTATCAAAGAACAAGACGAGACCGAGATGAGAAAAGATCAGGGGTAGGTCGATGTCGGGCCGTGATTGAAGTTATGGTTGAACGACAGATGCAAACGCCTTCCATACCGACATGTCAACTAAGATCAGATGATCAGCATTACTATATGGCGACATCATGTAAAGGGTAGTGGTAATGATGGTACTTTCAAGGTCATGCGAAACGCAAGGAGTTCAAGCTATGAAATCAACTCTAAATCAGAGCAAAGATGGCAAAGGATAAAACCCCAGTATATATATATATATATATATATATATATATATATATATAACCAAAAAGACCCCCACAGCAAGGCCGGGGGCCTGGCCTATACAAAAAAGGAAAAAAGAAACTACTGAGTCATCCTAACTAAGGATTCAAGAAAGATTATAATCTTGATCTTGTTCTTTATCATCCTCCCACTCAACGTCTCCATCGTACCCATATTCATCAATGATGATGGGTTCGGGATCATCCTCACTATCATCTTCATCATCATCATCCTCGTCCTCATCCTCTGACTCCTCTGCACTAGAGTCGTCGGAGAATTCATCAACGGGGTCCGGCTCCGAGTATTCGCCATTACTATCGGACGGAGATTCTTCTGCCGAAAAAGATGAACGTATCTTGGATGGGAACATTGAATCATCGCTGCCTGAAGAATCATGATAAACTTGATTTTCTGATCCTGTACTCACTTCTTCCGGGAATGCATCATCGTATTTTCTCTTTGGAGCCATCTTGGAATTCTTCGCAAAATTTGGGATGATTCTATAGGATGAAGGTAAGGTAGAGGGTAACCAATGGACTGACCATTTATTTATACCCCTGGAATATGAGAGGGTGGGGAGTTTATCAATGCTACTCATAATTGGGGTGCAATTAATAAAGCCTTCGATTTCCAAGAAGGGCAATGATTCCACCTGTGTCAAATCCACAATGATGTCAGCAAATCCAAACAAAAGAGGATTTTTGGCGGCTGCAGGTCAAATCAACATAAATGAAGTGCGAAAAGTACAAGGGCACAGTTCCTACTCGGCATGCCGAGATAGTAACTCGGGGGCCACTGAACGACATAAACCGACTTGGTTAAACGGAACCCAGACACTCTGGGCCCACATACCTAACAGACCTATACCAAGAGGCCCATTCATGAGAAGCCCATGTTTATAGGCCGATATCAATAAGGCCGAGCAGGCAGTCCTTGCCTAGGCCGAGCCCGAGAAACCCAATCCCTAGCCGGCCTCTATGACGAGCCGAGTTAGATGATGGGCCGACTTACATCAGAAACCTCCCATTATCGTTGGGAAACCTCTTACAGAGTTATGTTACAACTCTGACACTAAAGAATCCTTATCTAAACAAGGATATCTCTTCTACAAGGTAACTGGGATACCACTCATCCTTATCCGGAGTCTATCTCCAAGGAGCACGAGTCCCACAACAATACGGGCTCTCTGGCTTACTTTGCAAGTCAGGACTCATTCACCCGTGCTTATATAAACAGGTCCTCATAACAGGAGACGGGTAATGAACTTTTGGCTCTAAATTAGTCAATTAGTTTCTATATTTCTAATCACCCATATTCTTACTCTCACGCCGGAGGGCCTTCGCCGGTGAAGCCCCGGTGTAGTTTACGTTTGTTTCGTGTGTGTAGCTCCGGCCATCAAGAACTGTCGCTGGGATTATCCGAACCGCTAGACGAAGGCTGATCCAACCAGATTTTGGCATCATCAAGCCCCACGAGGAAGTCTTTATTTTTAATTTAAATTTTAATATATTACTCCCTCCATCTCAACTTAAATGTCAAAAAAGATTTAAATTTGTTCTTAAGCTCCTCTTCAGCGGAGTGGAAGAAGGGAGATGCAATACTTTCAAATGAATTTAACGAGGAGCCGTATGAGGTGAGAATCTCATATACGCTTCTGTAGAGTGGCAGCAAGCGTAATTATCAGTCAACTTTTCCACTATCAACCCAAAATAGCCAAACTCCGCCTTATGTAAAGTTGCATACTACGATTTACATCGTGATTTAAAATCATTATTTATATACTCGAAATTGGCCATTCTTTTACAGTTCATTTTGTAGTCTTAGTAAGAGGGGACCGGGGAGCAGTGACGGATCTAGAAATTTAAGTGAGAGGGGTCAAATTTTAAGGTAACAGAAACATGATTATCCCATATTGAAATCTCAAAATTTAATGTGCATATATAACCTATTTTCATAATTATGAGTTCAAATAAAATAACAATAAGAGCAATTATAGAGAGTTAATACTTAACTAGACCGTCAACAACGACAAACAATTTATGAATGTCTTTTTTATTTAATAGATATTATAAAAATGTTTACTTTTATAAGATTTAATGGTATACAATTTTATGGCAAAAAAGTTTATATATTGTGGTTATCTACTTTTAAAAAATTAATCTTGCAAGTATATGCTGACATGACAAAGAAATTGGTGAAAAGACATTTGGGAACAAAGTATTTTTAGATAATATACACTCCCTCCGTCTAATAATAATGGTTATCAAAATTGAATGTGTGGGATATAAGTGGATTGTTGTTGCAAGTGGGTTTCATTGAATAAAGTTATAATATTGAGTTTCTATTTTGGGATAGTAACACTTGTTATCTGACGCTCAAAAAGAAAATAAGTATTTTTTATTATGGGCCGGAAGGAATATTTTGATTGATTTTTTTTTTATTTTAATAAAAAAAGATAATTATTTTGAGACATTCTCGAATGTAGAGAGTATAAATATAAATACTCAATTTTGAGGGAAGTCAAATTATAAAATTTGAGGGGAGAGGGGCAACTAAGGTAATAACATAACTTTTATTAAAAATATAAAGGCTGAATTGGAATAAAGGGAAAACTCAGGAGGGTCAAGTGACCCCCCTCACCAATACGTGCATCCGCCAGTGCTGGCGAGGGTTAAGGATTTACTAGGTGTGAGATATTACATTGTTCATTGCGTTGGGGATTTGGGGGATCTTCTCATCCACTAGCCCTACTAACAGTCATCAATATGAAGAAAGTAATTCAACACATAAAATAAATATGAAAGAGCAAAATAACACCATAGATTTGTTAACCCAGTTCGTTCAACGCATGAACTACGTCCAGAGGCACCAAGCCATGATATTACTATAATATGTAAAGATTATTACAACTTTGCACATGCTGTCACACAGTTCTAGCATGGCTACTCTCTGTGAACAATCTCTCATACATATTATCTCACCTCCCTAAGAACACACAAACAACATGGTCATGGCCGGGTTGTAGCTTGGATCGCCCCCCATGGCTCTCCTAGGCCCCCGGCCCCCTCCTTGACACTATTTTGTGGCTCTCTTGTGTATCCTAGCTTTCTCCTATTAAGCACACAATATTATGGATGAATTTATGCTTATATAGGTGTACAAGGAAACCCTAAATCAATACATGAAAGAAATCTAGTCAAAATATGAAACTGAGAAAAACTGAGTTGTTTTGCCGACATGCACGTCCGTGCAGATTTTGCTACTCGGCCATGCAACTCAGCAATGCACTATGGGTAGAGCGGTCGTGCTCTATTTTTACCACGAAAACAGTAGCATCCTTTAGCCTCCCCCCGTAATGCACGGCCGTGTGCCTCCCCATGCACGGCGTGCAGCCCCTGTTTTGCACCTTCTCTCCTTTTTGACATCTCCTTGATCTCCACCAACCCCCTATCATCAGTGGCGGATCTAAAAATTTAAGTGAGAGGGGTCAAATTTTAAGGTAACGGAAAAATGATTATCCCATATTGAAATCTCAAAATTTAATGTGCATATATAACCTATTTTCATAATTATGAGTTCAAATAAAATAACAATAAGAGCAATTATAGAGAGTTAATACTTAACTAGACCGTCAACAACGACAAACAATTTATGAATGTCTTTTTTATTTAATAGATATTATAAAAATGTTTACTTTTTATAAGATTTAATGGTATACAATTTTATGGCAAAAAAGTTTATATATTGTGGTTATCTACTTTTAAAAAATTTAATCTTGCAAGTATATGCTGACATGACAAAGAAATTGGTGAAAAGACATTTGGGAACAAAGTATTTTTAGATAATATACACTCCCTCCGTCTAATAATAATGGTTATCAAAATTGAATGTGTGGGATATAAGTGGATTGTTGTTGCAAGTGGGCAAGTGGGTTTCATTGAATAAAGTTATAATATCGAGTTTCTATTTTGGGATAGTAACACTTGTTATCTGACGCTCAAAAAGAAAATAAGTATTTTTTATTATGGGCCGGAAGGAATATTGTGATTGATTTTTTTTTATTTTAATAAAAAAAGATAATCATTTTGAGACATTCTCGAATGTAGAGAGTATAAATATAAATACTCAATTTTGAGGGAAGTCAAATTATAAAATTTGAGGGGAGGGGGGCAACTAAGGTAATAACATAACTTTTATTAAAAATATAAAGGCTGGATTGGAATAAAGGGAAAACTCAGGAGGGTCAAGTGACCCCCCTCACCAATACGTGCATCCTCCAGTGCCTATCATTTAGACTCATTTTCTCCCCCCCCCCCCCCCCCGTCTCATCATGGTTTTAGGACTCCACTCCCAACAATCTCCCACCTGGAGACTATAACCATAAACATAGAAATTGTCCCGTCAAACTCCTACCACGAAGATGACCCCTTCGAATATTGTAACACTGAGCACTAAGCTCCTCCTTTGTGATGATGAGCCACCACGCTCCACCCCCTCCTCCATCAAGTAATAAGGCGAGTTAAAACCAAGCGACGCTTCAACCTCTCCATGTTAGATTCTTATTGCCTCCCCAAATCAACTTCTACCTTGATTTCTTTGCAAGACTAACTTTGTCTTCTCCCTTCTAGATCCACTCCCCTTGAAATACTCCCCAGGACACACCTTACTTCTTGCATTGTCTTCTCTTGGTCTGATCTCGCTCTCTGTTAGGTACTTGTGACTCATCTACTTGCTGGTCTGCTTTGAGGTGTCACCTCTCCACCCTAACATACCGTTCATTGATGTCTCTCCCTTTCATACCAATAGGCCGGTCTTCACGCCTATTGCTCCCACTTGGAACAAATTATGATGTTGTCGGTAGAGTACAACATCCTCCTAACTCCCATTCATCGTTGCGAGAAGTCCTCCTCTTCTCACATGGTCAAACCGGCTTATACTACTCACCTTTGTATCGTCGGTTGCTTCTGTAAATGCCTGATGCATCTCCTCCTTTTCTTTCATATTTTCTCCATCGCCTAAATATGCACTAAGCAAATTTATCCCCTAGCGATCTTTCTCCAACCACCTTGACTTCCCCATAAACCGTAGAACACCTCCGATCCATATTGATTTTTGCATCTCCAAATTCTACCTCAAACCTCTGCAGATCTCATAAGAAACACACGAACGATTCAGACTGTCTTACCTTCTATACGGTTGTGACCTATTTGGCACGCTCTTGCTTCAACCAGAAACCTTAGCAGCTCTCAGATTAACTCTGCACGTCTTCCACACGAAGCATCTGCACTGCACGTGCATTGCACGAATTCCGCATGTGTACTGCACAAAAATCTGTTGTTTCTTTCTTCACCTCGGATCTCCCAAATCTCAAGCCAAAGCTCTTGATACCAGTTGTTGGTGATTTGGGGGGGGGGGATGTCCTCATCCACTACATACTAGAAGTCATAAATATGGAGAAAGTAATTCAATACATGTAATAAATATGAAAGAGAAAAATAACACCATAGGTTTGTTAACCCGGTTCGTTCAACACATGAACTACGTCCGAAGGCACCAAGCCAGGATATTATTATAATATGTAAAGATTATTACAACTTTGCACATGCTCTCACACAGATCTAGCATGGATAATCTCCATGAACAATCTCTCACGTATATTATCTCACCTCCCCAAAAACACACCAACAATACGGTCATGGTGGGGTTGTAGGATCGCCCCCCATGGCTCTCCTAGGCCCCCCAGCCCCCTTCTAAACACTATTTTGTGGCTCTATTGTGTATCCTAGCTTTATCCTATTAAGAACACAGTATTATGGATGAATTTATGCTTATATAGGTGTACAAGGAAGTCTTAAATCAATACATAGTAGAAATCTAGTCAAAATAGGAAACAGAGAAAAACTGGTTGTTTTGCCGACATGCACGGCCGTGCAGATTTTGCTACTCGGCCATGCATTATGGGTGGAGCGTCCGTGCTCTATTTTTTCCACAAAAATAGTAGCCTCCTTTAGCCTCCCCCCGTAATTCACGGCCGTGTGCCTCCCCATGCACGGCTGTGCAGCCCCTGTTCTGCACCTTCTCAATTTCCTTCTTTTTTTACCTCTCCTTGATCTCCACCAACCCTCTATGATTTAGAATCCTTTTCTCCCTCCGTCTCCTCACGGTTGTAGGACCCCACTCCCAACACGTTGAAACCTAGATGCTGAAAATGTGAAGGATCGCTAATAACGGCGTTCTAGTGCGTTATAGATTCTTAATCAAGACTTGTATTATGATAATGCCATGTGAATCGCCCGAAACATATGGAGTGTACAAGTAACCCAATAACGAAAGTTTCATAAGGGGACTAAAGTAGGCTATGTGCGACAAAATATCTTCTTTTAGAGAAAAGGGATTGAAACTAGTATATGTTCAAACAAAAGTACAAAAAAAGGTAGGATTATTATTCTGATCCATCACTGTTTCCCTGGAGGTATCTATATATAAATAAAGGCTGAAGTAGATGGAGCCCATTTCTAAAACATTTTCCCGCTCAAACACCCCTCTCTATAAACAGAAACTTGAAAAACGCGTTATACGGCCGTTTTATTTGGTAAAAGACGCGAGATTTGAGAATGATCTTTTCATATTTAACGTAATACATTATCGGTTAGAGTTAGAGTTTCTAATTCAACTTAAGTAATTAATTGTCTCATGACACTCCTAAATTTTCGGGAAAAAATCTATCATACTTCTGGTATCAAAAAGAAAAAAAAACAATCATAATTCTTCCCTAATTCTATATGTATACAAGTACTTATTTGTTTCTTCCAAAAATAAAATAAAGTCTATACAATCATTACCAAATCTATGGCATGAATTGCTTTAGTAATCTTTTTGTTACTACGTCTATTTATCCTCACGTTTCTATTTTCTAACAATTTTACCAAAATAACTCACGAAATCGACATACATTCGGATGTGCTTCGTTTCCTTCAAATCCATCATTTAATCATATGTAATTCTCTCATTATTATAAATTATTATAATTTATACTATTATATATGTGTATATATATTTATAGGTGCAAAATACTTTTACAAGTATGCCTATGCTATACCTTTATATAGTGTGGGATAAGACTCATTAGTAATGATATCTCAACACAAATATTACAATAATAAGCTATCATTTTATGAATAAAATTACTATCAAATTTTATTAATGTATTTTGATTTATTCTTATAATTAAAGTAACGCACGGGTGTTACTATAGTTTAATCCTAAAATCTTGAGACGGAAACGACTCAAACGAGAGCATGAGGATCGCACCAAAATCCCTAATAAAGTATAAAAGTCAATGACGACATTTATGTATGTACCTTCTTTTCAAAATGAAGATCAAATTTATTTTTTTATAAATAAACTCTTGATAAAAAAAAAAAATCAATTACTTTTACATTTATTTTAGGCCGAAAGTTTGAATTTTCTTGATTTGGACTAATTGCTTAACTTTTTTGGAGGCTGAAAGGCAATTGACTTTTTTCATAAATTATTGAGGGGCTTGAGATTTTATTAACTAGTGCAGGGGAAGAGTATGTTAAGGGCGGCGCCGTCCCAAGCTCTCGCACATCCGGCCTTAATTTCCTCTTGCTTATTTAAAAACAAACTGATATACCTCTGCACAGTCACTGGTTGTGCGCCGGAAGTACTGCCCAAGGCCGGTGCCTGATGAGTTATATTACTCCTTCAGTCTTATACTTGTTTAACGGTTTCAAATTTATAAACTTTTACTCCTTCTTCCAGAGCATTTGTCTTGTCTCCATTGTATTGAGAGTCTTTATTTGATCTTTGTTGTGTCTTTAACGCCAAATATTTTCCATGTGGGATTTTCTAAAAGCCATTAATAAGGAGTGGCTCAGTGGTAGAGCCAAACTTCACAATGTGTGAAGTCTCGGGTTCGATCCCTTCCCATGCCTCCTAGGACATCATTATTATAAGGGGGTAAGTTGGGAATCACTATCGATCCTCTTTAAAAAAAATAAAAAAAATAAAATAAAAAAATAGACATGGCCAGTTCACCCAAACCGCTAGTTCCTGGTTCATGTACCAGCCGTTCACGTTTCACCTTCAACTTAAATCGTGCATGAATTGTGTATATACTGTTCACGTTTCATCCGTACCACGCTTTCAGCTGACCATTTTTATTTCATTTTTTAATAGTTTTCTGAACAATTTATTATATTTATTTACTTATTTTTTAGAAAGACAACTAACTTTACATTTTAATATTTAAGGGAGGGGGGGGGGAACATTTAGGAGGCATACTTCAACAAGAATTAAATTACAATATTAAAAACAAAAAAATCTATTGTTCTAAACAATACAATACAAAAATACTAAAAAACAATTACCTAACTACAAAAAATATAAAGTTCTAAACTATACTCCCTCCGCCTCATAATGATAAGAGGCACAAATTTTCGTTTAGGTGTTCTATTGATAAGTCACATTACCAGAAATGAAAAATTATAATATTTTTTATTTAATGAGGGCCACTTTTCATACTCACAACAACTATATATCTACTTATTATTATCAACCTCACATTCTCTCTTCTACGTTATTTTTCATACTCACAACACTTACATGATATATCTCTATTTATTGATATTTTACTGTTTTATTTCCCCTCATTTATATGTAATGCATTTATTTAGCCCGTTTCCATTATCTTTTAGATGTAGAGACGGAAGTAATAGATCGGAGTAAAAAGAAGGCAAAAAGTGGAGTTTTTGGAGCATAAAGTATGCATTTTTATTTTTTAGCTAGGAAAAGGATGAATCAAGATGAAAAATTGAAGACCAAAGAACCACAATGAATTTAGTAGATTATTGAGAGTATTGAGATAACTGGAAAACTTGTGTATTATTCATAAATCAAAGGTATGTATATAGGAGTTACTTGGAGACCAAGTTAAGAAAGTATAAAGGAAATACAATTCCTACTCTAGTTACATACACTACAAAAAAACTCTCTTTTTAGGACATCTAAGTGTCTCATTAAGTTGCCTTAATTTGCCTATGAAACTGTCCCTAATTGTATTTGAGACACTAAGGGTCTCATTAAGTTGGTGTCACAAATACTTCTAGGACGGTTAATTTAGTCTCTATTTTACCAAAAATGTACTTGGTTGTGAAAATTTTTGAGACTACCTTAGTTCCCGTCTCAAACCATTGTCCTTAATTGAACTTTCAACAACTTTTGATGTCTCAAATAGTGTCAAATTGAGACACTTTAAATGTCTGTCTCAATATATAGGGTCTCTAAAAGTCATTTTTTTAGTAGTGATAATTGAATAAGGAAACTATATATGTACATAATTTAGGAGACTAAGTATTAGAAGTAGAGTGAGATTCTGTAATATCTCTATCATGCCCCCGCAAGATGGACGGTCGCTGAGGCCAATCTTGGATAGAATAGTATCAAAACAAGCGCGAGCCAGAGGTTTAGTTAGTGTGTCGGCCAATTGATCGCCACTGGATATGTGTGAGACCCGAAGTGTCCCATTTTGTACATGTTCACGAACGAAGTGATAATCGAGACTAAGGTGTTTCATTTTGGAATGAAACTTTGGATTAGCAGCAACATATGTAGCTCCTAAGTTGTCACAGAAAATGGTCGGCGTGGGGGTGTAGGGGGCGGAGAGTTCCTTGAGAAGATTTTGTACCCACATAATTTCGGCTGTAGTGGCGGCTACTGACCGATATTCAGCTTCAGTCGAGGAACGAGCGAGAGTACGTTGTTTACGAGAGCTCCAGGAGATCGGATTCCGTCCCAAATAAACAATATAACCAGTGGTAGAAAGAAAAGAATCTTTATCGCCAGCCCAATCTGTAACGCCCATCCTTAATCTCGTTAAATATTTGACTTATTTGTTAAATTCTTGACTTGCTTGTTAAATTATTGACTAGCATATTTATATGTTATTTTATTTGAGTTAATTATTTAACTACTTTAGAAAATTAAGGTGGTTAAATGTATAAGTTGAAAGTTTAGGGACCTTTTTGTCAAAGTTAGAACTTGAGGGGCCTAATTGCAATTCTTGGAAAGTGGTTAAGTATATCACCTTGGGTTTCTCTCTGAGAAACCATTTTCCCCAAATTTCTCTACGCATACTCCTTCTGTTCTAAAGTAGGTTTAGGGTTTACCCTATTCTCGACTCCTCGAGCTTAATTATCCCTCTGTTCGTGATTCTGGTCCCGGATAAATATTCGTGGCGTTGAATAGAGCGTTCCAGACCGATCAGAAATTAATTTGGGTCAACTTGATTTCGGACTATGTAAGTTATTGACTCCCCCTTACTTGTAATAACATGCATATATGTTATTCCCGCTACTTGTTCTTGTTAAAATTGTGTTTTGAGCAATTTTTGTGATACTTGTAATTTTGGGACGAAGGGAGTATAAAATACACTGCGTATGAATGAAAGAAACTTAAAAAGTGTTTAACTTGGTTAGCCTCCTGGGTGTGTTAAACATTAGTAGGAAAATTACTCCTATTCGTGAGACGGTAAAATAGTAACTCGATTTAAATATTATTAGGAAAATTGTACCATTATTTGTGGTACGGGGAAATGAATGGAAGTATCCCTAGATGGGTATATTAGTATAAAATAAAATTGTACTTATACTTTTTGGGACGGTGAAATATTTAATTGGGAATAAAAGAAGATTTTTCTATTATTTATGGGACGGGGATAAATTAATAAAGTGTCCCTATAGAAGTGTTCTAGGCATGTTAAAATGCACTCTTAAATGTTAGGAGTGTTAGTTAAATGTTACTCCTACGCTTGGGACGGAAAATTATTTAACCTGGGGAAAGAATTCGGATTTTGGCATTTTTGGGCCTTGGGCGACCGCCCATTTTGGGCTGGGCGACCGCCCATCTATCTGAAGTATTTTGTTCTTGGAAAGCCTGATTTTGGGCGACCGCCCACACCATTTTGTGCGGCCGCCCATATGTCCTGAAAAATTGTAAAACTTGTTTAATGATTGTATAAGTTAGAAATAACCCGTGTTAAGGCATATAGCCTTAGGATAAGATGTCCTAGTAAGTATTGTGATACCTTAGGGGTATCAGAAGTGAGTCTTAAACATGATTACTCATTAAATTAAAATGAGAACTTGAGTATAAAAGGAAGAACTCTTGTATATGTCTTGAAAGTGCTATGAACAAGCACTTATGTGTTATGCTTGTCTTGAAGCCAATGATTGTGCACCTTAGGGGCATTAAAACAATGACTTGAGATTGAATATCCTATGTAGGGGATTAAGAACTCGTAAGTATGAGTTGTCTAGCTCATTTACTTAAATTGAACTCGAATTATTCTTGGTCTAGGTTTAGGGTACTACCCTAGATGGCCTAGATGAGTGTTGTAGAACACTCTAGTACTGGAAAATAGTCCCTTTGTGAACAAATGAAATGTGGACTTGAATCATAATTAAATGATGACTTGAATATAAGAGTAATAACTCTTTTATGTGTCTTGAAGTCAATGTTTGTGTACCTTAGGGACACCAACTAATGTCTAGAGCTTGAATGTCCTAAGAAAAGGATTTGGAAAATAATTCGTGAAAGATGTATAATTCATCTTCCTAGCTTGAACTTGAAGTATAAGATAATTAACTCTTGTACATGTTTAATCATCCAAAGAAATGGATTGAGAACTTGGATATAAGATGATAAGATCTTGTATATGTATTGAATGTCCTGAATGTCTTGAATGTCTTAAGATAAGACAGTAATTTGAAGTATAAGACAATAAAATCTCGTACATGACTTGAACATCCAAATAATTGGATTAAGACTTGAATATAAGATTATAAAATCTTGTACGTGCCTTGACACCAATATAGGTGTATGGCAACAAACTTGAAAGAGTCTTGATGTGTATATGCAAATCTTGCATATATTTACTTGATAGAATGTGGCTTCTTGATTGATTGGTACATGGTATGAATAACCAAAGAATTGGGTTATGGAACTAGATAGAGAATGATTAACTCTTCTGCATACTTGAACTTGATACGTGTATATTGGAAGTGCTATAAATAAGCACTAAAGTGTAAGTGATTTAGTTTAATCATGTATATACTTAATGAAGTATATAAAGAATGAAGAAGATATCTTGTCTTGAAATGGTTCCTAAAGAAAATAGGGACTAGTGTAATATGAAGATAATTCATATAATCGTGAATACTACGATTTAAATTAATAAGAATGATTACAGAACACAATATGTGTTAGAAAATGTGTTCGATTACTAACGATACATATATGTGAAGGATGACTGTGTCTAGGTACAATGTGACCTATTCTACTACGTGTTTAGAGTCTAAGGTATTGGGCTCTATTTGATAGTAAGGGTATCGTGATAGACACTTTAATGTGTTAAACGTGATATAAATATGTACGTGCAAACTTGGCATGTGACAAAGTGAAATACCCTACTACTTGACTGAAGTCTGTTATAAATGGACTCTTACTTGGATTGATCGTGTTACATGGACACCTTATGTGCCATTGTTATCTTGGTTTGTATTCGCAATAATTGCGTACGTGTACTTATATTGAGCACATGATACATAATTACATGGTGCATATTCTTGTGAGCACATGATACATAATTACATGGTGCATAAAGAATAGTCCACTAATAAGGGACTGAGTTCTGTTCTCGTAGTTCAAGTAAATATCTACTTGTGCATTCTTGGTGAGTCCAGCTGGTTCTCCTTGCTTGTTCGAAAATATATAGGTTCACGCTTGTCGCGAGAGCTGGGGTTTAAGTGACAATCGGGTCCCTATGTATTTCCGCCTGACCCCTTACTACTGGCCATAGTAAGGGCATAGCTGTTGGTAGTGGTGCCCTAGGCACGTTTAATAAACGTTGTAATTGTTATCATTTATTTCATATCAATAAAGAGATGTTTTGATTATTATTGTTGTTCATGCTTACTTATAATAATCCCCGTCCCTAGTACTTATTAAGCACTAGTATAAAGGCTAAATGATCATGAGATGATCATGTTAGATTTATGGGTACTTGTTTGGAACAAGGTACTGGACATGACCCGCTGTATGAGATTTATGTCATGGTCTATGTCGAACATATATCTCATATTAGTTATGTCATTTGAATCCTTAGACATGAAGTTATTATAGTCTTCCACTTGATGAACATTGTGTTTGACATATTCAAACGCTACCTTAACACGGTAGTTATAAAGGGTATGATTGGCATAATCGGATTCCCGTTGGGAAGAATAATAAGCAAATGGATTTGTCCCTCCACGGAGAGATGTCAAGCTTGGGCCTCTCGTAGGAATGATGTTGATGAAATGTTCGGCCGGACTCAAATGAATTGATTGGATCAATGTCATTTGGATTATCAACATATTCGGAATCGAGAAAGTATTGAACAAAACAAGTTGACTGTTTGACCATGACTTGTGTTCAATGACATCGTGGACAAAGGGATTGTGACATATTCTAAAGGAATGCGAACTTGTATCTAGTTATACTATTTGGGTAGGTATGACGGTTTGCTAGAACCTAATCATATCTTATGGGATCATGTTTGAGCCCATTGCCAACTTAGTATAATCCTAGAGGGTCACACACAATAGAACGAATCTTTAATAAGAGGAATATATTGGAATTTAGAGTCAAAGGACCTTGGAGGAATTTTGGAAACATTCTGGGCTGTTTGGTCTACCGAGCGGGCGCTTGGTTCAGACCAGGCGGGCGCCTGAAGTAATTCCAGAAAGACAGGGACCTTCTGGTCATTCAGGCGGGCGCCTGGCCCTTTACAGGCGGGCGCCTGGTGCTGCCGACAGGAAAATTCCTAATTCGATTTGGGAAGGTTTTTGGCACAAGATTCCTATTTGGAATAGGTCTTAATTGTGTACAAAAACCCCAATTCGGCCAGACCATATGTACAAGTGATTTTGTGAGTCTCAAAGAGTTTGAGAGAGATATTATTTTGTTCTAAGATATCCTTGATTGAGGAACAAAATAATTCACAAATAAATTCAATATAGTTCTTTATTATATTGTGAAAGTGTGTTTCATAATATTGGTCTAGCAACCAAGATCAAAGCTCCTTTGATATTCGTTCGAAGTGTGGATACCGCTAGAGGGTGAATTTTATCATCTTGCAAAGTTCGTGATTTGTTCGCGATAAAGCTTCAAGGTTTCTCCACCAAAGATCAAGAGAAAATTCATAGCCATCAAGGGTTAGTTATTCCTCTATTCATCTTGTTGTATTTGATTTAATCATATGAACGGATCCATGGCTTTGGGTTTCTTAAAATTTTAATTGCTAAATTCCGCTGCGCATGTTACTAGGAAACCCAACAGTGGTATCAGAGCCCCGTTCATGTTGATTAATTCAATACTTGGATCATGTTGTGTATATAAATTGTTTATGTGCCAAGCATGATATGAATATTGGATTATATGATGTTTATGTGTTTTGTGATTTTATGTGGTTTATTGTTTTTCGAACCTTAATCGCACGATTCAATCGCAATAAAAAATTATGGTGGATTCTGAATTATTTCGATTATTGATTTTTGATTGGATCAAAGTTTTAATAATCGGGGAAAAATAATTTTGAGACAAAATTTTCGAACTTGAAAATTCCATACCATTCTGACCATTCAGGCGCCCGCCCGCGCTGGACCAGGCGCGCGCTCGCTTCAGGCGCCCGCCTGTGCTGGACCAGGCGCGCGCTTGCTAGGCCAGAATGTTCTGATTTTGTTCAAAATCTGATTCTGGAATTTTTCGATAAATCCGACAAAACCAGTAACAAGACCACTTCAGACTTGCTGATCTGGAATGGGTTTTGGGTAGTTGGTTTGTGTGTGGATTTTGGGGTTTGATTTTCCTATTTGTTTTAGTCTTGTGATTCCTAGATTGGTTCAAGTTTTGGATGGCTAATCTGCGTTCATCGAGATTGTGTTTCCCAAAATTGATCGCAATCAAAGTTTCAAAGATAAAACGAAGTTAGAATTATGAAGAGTTCATAATTGCTAAAATTGAGAAACAAAGTTCTTGATTCAATGATTGGAGATCCATGTGGAATTGTGAATGCAATTGGCCTACGTTCATCGAGACCATCTATTGCTTAGTTTCGGCCACATGGACTACTTTCTTGGTTTCTTGAATTAGTGCGGGATTGTGGTTGCCTAATGGCTTAGTTCGACCGCACTTCTTGTTGTCTTGATTTGGAGATAATAACCAAAGTTGAAATAGTCTCATCCTCATAATTATAGAGAAACTAATGACACATAAATATTATGCTTAAATTAATGGGATTAATTTAGTGGCTAAACTTGATGTGTAACATGTTTATATTATGTGCTCATAAATGTGTTATATGCTATATGTGATGAACCTTCAAAGAAAGTTTTAAGTCTTTTATTGCCATGCCATGATTAAAACACTTGTTAGTACATGAGTGATTTTAATGTAGATTCGCCCTAGCGAGGTGCATTAAATTTATTTATGTTTGAGCAAGATAGATAATGTGGGCACGCCCTAGCGGGACACATTAACTATGCGTTTAAAATGGTTAGACTTAATTGGGCGTCAAAACAGTTTTGGGCCTAGGCAAAGATGAGGTTTAACATGCTTTTGAAATTGGATTTCTAAAAGAATCTCATAAAAGGAATTAAGAGTCATATGAGATATGATTGACAAGAGTTGTCTACCTAATTAATTTGATTTTGTGTAATCCGCCTTAGCGGACTTGAAATTAAATTAAAGTTGGATCTTAACCCAATTAAATTATATTATACATTGGATGTATAAGAAGGTTATATAATTTAGTGGGAGTATTTTGTTTAAAAATACATTATTTATCTCTTTAATGAAAATCGGTACTTATTAAATTTTGGAAATTTTGCATATTTGTAGATAATGACTAATAACACTCAATCAATGTCGTTGCGATCGATCCTTGAGAAGGATAAGCTCGAAGAGAATGGTACAAACTTTATGGATTGGATCCGAAGCATAAGAATTGTTCTTAGGCAAGAAGATAAGTTGTACATTCTCGATGGGCCTCTCCCTGCTGAACCACCGCCTACTGCCCTAGGGTAGAAAGAGACAATTACAAGAAACATCGTAATGATTCTAGAGATGTAAGTTGTCTCATGCTTGCTGCTATGTGTTCAAAACTCCAACAAAGTTTGGAACATTTGGAAGCCTATGAGATAGGCGTGGAGTTGAGAACCATGTTTCAAGAGCAAGCTAGGCAAGAGAGGTACAAGACCATTGTTGCATTCACTACTAGTAAAATGAATGAAGGGCAACAAGTGAGTCCTCACTTTCTTAAAATGAAAGGTTATGTAGAGCACCTTGAGAAACTTGGCTATCCAATCCCATTGGAGCTAGCCACGGATCTCATTCTTAATTCATTGCCTAAAAGTTATAATCAGTTTGTGATGAATTATAACATGCATGGAATGGATAAGAATCTCTCTGAGTTGCATGGGATGCTCAAAACTGCAGAGATGAAAATTGTGGAGAAAGGTTCTCCCGTGCTCTTGGTTCATGATGGGAAGAAGGCTAGTGCCAAAGGAAAGGGTAAGGCAAAAGTTGTCAAACCTAAGATAAGCAAGGCAAAGGTTGCCAAGGCTTCTGAGGCAAAACCTGATTCACAAAAGGATGCAATCTGTTTCCATTGTCAAGAAATTGGTCATTGGAAACGTAATTGCAAGGCTTTCTTGGAAGAGCAAAAGAAGAAGAAGAGCAGCAAGGCTGCGTCGACTTCAGGTATCTATATGATAGATATTCTCCTTTCTACCACTGATTCTTGGGTATTGGATACCGGATGTGGTTCTCACATTTGTCTAAATGTGCAGGGACTAAAGAATAGGAGACTGCTTAAAGAAGGTGAAGTAGATCTACGCGTGGGAAATGGAGCAAGAGTTGCTGCATTAGCCGTAGGGACTTATGAAGTCACTTTACCTTCCGGATTAATTCTTGTTTTGAACAATTGTTATTATGTTCCGGATTTAAGCAGAAATATTATTTCAATTTCTTGTTTGGATAATGAAGGTTTTAAGTTTCTTATTGAGAATAAGAAATTTTCTATTTATTTAAATGATGTGCTTTATGGTATTGCTAATTCATTTAATGGCCTTTATGTCTTGGATGTCAAGAATGAAAATAATGTCTATCATGTAAATAAGAAATCTAAACCTAATGATGTAAATCATACTTATATGTGGCATTGCCGTCTTGGTCATATTAATGAGAAGCGTATCTCAAAACTCCATGGGGACGGACTTTTGGGTTCATGTGACTTAGAGTCATATGATACTTGTGAGTCGTGTCTTCTTGGAAAAATGACTAAGACACCTTTTACCAAGTTGGGTGAAAGGGCAAGCGACTTATTGGGGTTGATACATTCCGATGTATGCGGACCATTAAGTAGCAATGCTAGGGGAGGATTTCAATACTTCATAACCTTCACTGATGATTATAGTAGATTTGGGTATGTTTACCTAATGAAACATAAAAGTGAAGCATTTGAGATATTTAGAATATTTCAAAATGAAGTAGAAAAACAACTTGGCAAAAGTATAAAGGCACTTCGATCAGATCGAGGTGGAGAATACTTAAGTCAAGAATTTGATGATCATCTAAAGAATTGTGGAATAGTTTCACAATTGACTCCACCTGGAACACCACAATGGAATGGTGTGTCCGAGAGGAGGAATCGGACTTTGTTAGACATGGTTCGATCAATGATGAGTCAAGTTGATCTTCCAATATCCTTTTGGGGTTACGCCCTAGAAACCGCTGCTTTCACACTAAATCAAGTTCCAACTAAATCGGTTCCAAAGACTCCATATGAGATGTGGAGTGGAAAGAAACCTAGTTTATCTTTCATGAGGATTTGGGGTTGCGAAGTTTATGTCAAGAGACTCATCTCTGACAAACTAGCACACAAATCTGATAAATGTATTTTCGTGGGATATCCTAAGGAAACTAAAGGATATTACTTTTACAACCGAGAGGACAACAAAGTGTTTGTTGCCCGAACTGGTGTCTTTCTAGAGAAAGAGTTTCTCTCCAAAGAAATCAGTGGGAGTAAAATAAATCTTGAAGAAATTCGAGACCCAGAAAATAACATTGAACCAATAGTGGAACAAGAACAAGAACCACAAGGAGTTGTGGAACCTGTTCAAAATACACAAGCATCTCGCAGATCTAGTAGGTCACGATCCGAGCCCGAGAGATATGGATTTCTCGTAACGGATAGTAATGAGGTAGAAATCATTGAGAATGATGAACCGTCAACCTACCAAGAGGCGATGTCTTCTCCTGATTCGGACAATGGCTTGGAGCCATGGAATCCGAATTGCAATCCATGCAAGACAATCAAGTTTGGAATTTGATTGATGCACCCGAAGGTGTAAAAACCATAGGATGCAAATGGGTCTTCAAGAAGAAGACTGACATGGATGGGAAGGTGCATACTTACAAAGCTAGGCTTGTAGCGAAGGGGTATAGGCAAGTTCATGGTATTGACTATGATGAGACCTTTTCACCCGTAGCAATGATCAAGTCTATAAGAATTTTGCTTGCCATTGCCGCATATCATGACTATGAAATATGGCAGATGGACGTCAAAACCGCTTTCCTGAATGGAAAACTCCAAGAGGATGTGTATATGACACAACCAGAAGGTTTTGAACAAGATTCTAAGGTATGCAAATTGCAAAGATCCATCTATGGATTGAAGCAAGCTTCAAGGAGTTGGAATCTCCGTTTTGATGAATCGGTCAAAGAGTTTGGTTTCATCAAGAACGAAGATGAGCCTTGTGTATACAAGAAGATTAGTGGGAGCATAGTGCTATTCCTTATTTTATATGTGGATGACATATTGCTCATTGGAAACGACATTCCTACACTTCAGTCTGTGAAGACTTGGTTAGGAAAGTGCTTCGCAATGAAAGATATGGGTGAAGCCGCATATATACTTGGCATTAAGATCTATAGAGATAGATCAAGAAGGCTACTTGGTTTAAGCCAAAGTACATACATTGACAAGGTCATTAGAAGATTCCGTATGGAAAATTCTAAGAGAGGCACCTTGCCAGTGTTACATGGAGTTTCTCTAAGCAAGACTCAATGTCCTAAGACAAATGATGAGCGTGAGAAAATGAATGATGTTCCATATGCTTCGGCAATTGGGTCCATCATGTATGCCATGATTTGTACTAGGCCGGATGTATCTTATGCTTTGAGCATGACAAGTAGATACCAATCCGACCCTGGCGAAAATCACTGGATAGCTGTAAAAGCGATTCTAAAGTACTTGAGAAGAACTAAAGACTCGTTTTTGGTCTATGGAGGAATGGAAGATGATCTCGTTGTAAATGCCTACACGGATGCAAGCTTCCAAACTGACAAAGATGATAGCCGATCGCAATCGGGTTTTGTGTTTATGTTAAATGGTGGAGCTGTAAGCTGGAAGAGTTCCAAGCAAAGTACAACCGCTGATTCTACAACAGAAGCTGAGTATATTGCTGCATCGGATGCTGCAAAGGAAGCTGTTTGGATTAAGAAGTTCATAACTGAACTTGAAGTGGTTCCTAGTATTGCTAATCCAATAGACCTTTATTGTGATAATAATGGTGCTATTGCTCAAGCAAAGGAACCAAGAGCACATCAGAAATCCAAACACATACTTAGGCGTTTTCATATCATTCGAGAGATCGTTGATAGGGGAGACGTAAATATATGCAGAGTACCTACTGATGACAATGTTGCGGACCCGCTAACAAAGGGACTTCCACAAGCTAAACATGATGGTCATGTTAGGTCCATGGGTATTAGATACATGGGAGATTGGGCCTAGGGCAAGTGGGAGATTGTTGGTAGTGGTGCCCTAGGCACGTTTAATAAACGTTGTAATTGTTATCATTTATTTCATATCAATAAAGAGATGTTTTGATTATTATTGTTGTTCATGTTTACTTATAATAATCCCCGTCCCTAGTACTTATTAAGCACTAGTATAAAGGCTAAATGATCATGGAGATGATCATGTTAGATTTATGGGTACTTGTTTGGAACAAGGTACTGGACATGACCCGCTGTATGAGATTTATGTCATGGTCTATGTCGAACATATATCTCATATTAGTTATGTCATTTGAATCCTTAGACATGAAGTTATTATAGTCTTCCACTTGATGAACATTGTGTTTGACATATTCAAACGCTACCTTAACACGGTAGTTATAAAGGGTATGATTGGCATAATCGGATTCCCGTTGGGAAGAATAATAAGCTAAATGGATTTGTCCCTCCACGGAGAGATGTCAAGCTTGGGCCCTCGTAGGAATGATGTTGATGAAATGTTCGGCCGGACTCAAATGAATTGATTGGATCAATGTCATTTGGATTATCAACATATTCGGAATCGAGAAAGTATTGAACAAAACAAGTTGACTGTTTGACCATGACTTGTGTTCAATGACATCGTGGACAAAGGGATTGTGACATATTCTAAAGGAATGCGAACTTGTATCTAGTTATACTATTTGGGTAGGTATGACGGTTTGCTAGAACCTAATCATATCTTATGGGATCATGTTTGAGCCCATTGCCAACTTAGTATAATCCTAGAGGGTCACACACAATAGAACGAATCTTTAATAAGAGGAATATATTGGAATTTAGAGTCAAAGGACCTTGGAGGAATTTTGGAAACATTCTGGGCTGTTTGGTCTACCGAGCGGGCGCTTGGTTCAGACCAGGCGGGGCGCCTGAAGTAATTCCAGAAAGACAGGGACCTTCTGGTCATTCAGGCGGGCGCCTGGCCCTTTACAGGCGGGCGCCTGGTGCTGCCGACAGGAAAATTCCTAATTCGATTTGGGAAGGTTTTTGGCACAAGATTCCTATTTGGAATAGGTCTTAATTGTGTACAAAAACCCCAATTCGGCCATACCATATGTACAAGTGATTTTGTGAGTCTCAAAGAGTTTGAGAGAGATATTATTTTGTTCTAAGATATCCTTGATTGAGGAACAAAATAATTCACAAATAAATTCAATATAGTTCTTTTATTATATTGTGAAAGTGTGTTTCATAATATTGGTCTAGCAACCAAGATCAAAGCTCCTTTGATATTCGTTCGAAGTGTGGATACCGCTAGAGGGTGAATTTTATCATCTTGCAAAGTTCGTGATTTGTTCGCGATAAAGCTTCAAGGTTTCTCCACCAAAGATCAAGAGAAAATTCATAGCCATCAAGGGTTAGTTATTCCTCTATTCATCTTGTTGTATTTGATTTAATCATATGAACGGATCCATGGCTTTGGGTTTCTTAAAATTTTAATTGCTAAATTCCGCTGCGCATGTTACTAGGAAACCCAACAATAGCTTCCTTGGTTGGAGCAATAAGCCTGACCTAAGTGAATGCTAACTCCCGTCCCGAACACCATGTGGATCTTGTTATTGTGGATGACACTGAATACCAGGTCTCCTTATATACTGTTCTCCCGTCCCGAACACCACGTGGATCTTGTTATTGTGGATGACACTGGTTACCAGGTCTTCTTATATACTACATAGCAGTCTCTTGTTCCTGTTCTTGGTTGTCCTCAGCTAGAAAAGCATCGACAACAAAATGGTATTCTTGGGAGAAATAAGGAAGGATTCAGGTACAATGCGTGATAGGCCTATGTGCATCTTGGTGAGCTGGTTTAGCCTCTCACACTAATTGACTACTTGTTACATGATCATTTCTTGAGCTTGATTACTTGTTGGGTTGGCTTAGCCTCTCCTATACTTGTTACTGATGATACTTGATATATGATTACTTGAGTATCTACTTGTATTACATGATAACATGACATATAGTTGCATGTTAATAGCTTACTGAGATTTATCTCACCCTTTATTTGTTTAATTGTTCCCCCCCCCCAGGAAAGCAGGGATAGTACGCATGAGGCTCGACTTAGCTGGGAATTTACTCAGCAGGATATTCTTGTGCGAAGTTAGTGTCCTTTTATATTTTGGTAAGGACGATCTTGTATGAGTTAATTAAACTCTGGGCTTGTATTGGGGTAGTATTTATTGTCCCTAGACAGTTCTTGATGCCAGCTTATTTGCTAGGCATGTCTTCCGCTGTATGTAACCTTGTTTGGTTTTAATTTTCTTGGTCTAGAACTCGTGTGAGCTATCTTAGCTCCCTACTCTTGAGTATATATATCATGTCAGTTTTGTTTTTAACAGGTATTATTCCTGTTTTCCGTTAGTTTCTTGTTTCTTGTTAGTTACGCGCACCAGGTTCGAGGTTCTATTAGGGAATCCCGGACTTGGGGCGTGTCACAATCAGCATCAGTGAAGGCATGAACAGTAAAGGAGGACGAACGACGAAGCAAAAGAGATTGAAAGGAGGTACCCACAAGATAACGAAGAACACGTTTGAGTGCAGCCTAGTGATCTTTGGTTAGGCATTGTAGAAATTGAGAAAGACGATTAACAGCATAAGAAATATCAATACGAGTAAGATATATATATTGTAAAATCCCAACTAAGGCACGGTACTCAGAGGGATTAGAGAGAGGTGTACCCGAGAGAGAGAGAGACTCGGATGGACGACCATAGGAGTGGGGACAGGCTTCACATCAGACATTTTGAAATGAGCGAGGATGTCATGGATATATTTTTTTTTTAGAGAGAAGAAGTCCTTGAGGATATGGCAATACTTCAACACCCAGGAAGTAGGAAAGAGGACCAAGATCTTTGAGAGAGAACCGAGAGGATAAGGTAGAAAGGAAGGAAGATAGAAGTGTAGAATTAGACTCGGTGATTATAATTTCGTCAACGTATACTAGAAGATAGATGATTTCAGAACCATGTTTTAAAACAAAGAGAGAGGAATCAGAGACCCAGTTGCGGAAGCCAACAGAAAGAAGATATCTTTTGAGTTTATTATACCAAGCACGGGGGGTTTGTTTAAGACCATAGATGGCTTGACGAAGTTTACAGACATGAGTAGAATGAGAAGAACTGATAAATCCTGGTGGTTGTTCCATATAGACATCTTCAATAAGGGTACCCTGAAGGAAGGTATTGTTTATGTCCACTTGTCGAATAGGCCAAGAATTCATGGTGGAAATAGAAAGAATAGTGCGAATTGTGGTAGGTTTGACGACAGGGCTGAAGGTTTCAAAGAAATCTAGACCGGGTCGCTGATGAAAGCCCTTTGCAAATAAACGAGCTTTGTGACGGGAGATAGAACCATCCGGGTTATATTTAGTGCGAAAGATCCACTTGCAACCAATAAGATTTTGAGAGGGGGAAGGAGGGACAAGATCCCAGGTATGATTGTTTATGAGAGTGTCATATTCAGCTTGCATGGCTGCTCTCCAGGTGGGGCTTTTAAGGGCTTGGGTGATAATGTTAGGTTCAGATGGGGAAGATGAGGTAAGAGAAGTGTGGAGATTTAGTTTCTGGATTGGTTTGGTAATGTTATTTTGGAGTCGGGTAACGGGGCGATGAAGTGGTGTGGGTGATGAGTTAGGGGAAGTGGTGGATGATGAATTTGGGGTTGTAGTGACAGTAGGAGAAGTGGAGTCAGGGAGGGAAGTTGATGTTTCCGTTTTGGAGGGTAATGGTGTATGAGTGGTGGGAGTGCTAGGGATGGTACTGGTGGGTGAAGTGGGTGTAAAGGGAGGAGAATGTGCAGATCCGGGTGAACTGGGAAGACGTATGGCCGGGTTTGTAGGTGATCCGGTCGGGTCTGTAAGTGGTTCGGCCGGGTATGTAAGTGTAGATACCTCGGGAAACCACAACTTGGCTAGAGCGGTGAATTATCATAGGATGTCTAACTTGTTTTAGATTGTTTAGAGTCGCCACCTATGTTTTTAAAGGAACATAAGAAAAACCTAAAAATAGCCTAATTTATGTACAAAACCAGAGATTCGGGAGAGAAGGGTTCGGGGGTTAGGTGACGGAGTGGGAAGTACTTAAACACCCACTCCGCCCCGCTTACGCGGGTCTTGCTACTATTGGTGTTCTAATATTTACATGTCCTTCAATTAATTAAATAGAAATGTGCTAACAATTGTGATGAAAGAAAGGGGAAATAAAGGGAAATAAAATAGAATTGTTTTTATTTATTTAATGATAAAGATTACATGTAACAAGTAATGTTAAAGATTACATTAAGAGATGAAGAGGAATTAACATGGTGAATTAAAGTTAAGATTAAAATGTAGGGAGATAACCTTAACTAACTTCAATATGTGAAGTAGTCATGTTGGTCATGTCCCATTAATGGGGATTGCATACATCAAGCAGAAGAAAACAAAGGAAGAAAATGGAGTTGTACCTTGAGAAAGAGGACTTGGAACCTTGACTTGAAAGTGTTGTTGTTGTAATGAAATTGTTGTAGAACAATTTGTGTAGAGTCTTGTTACTAAGAACTCTTGTTGGGAGAATTTGTGTATAATGTAGTTGGTGAATCAAGGTTGGAGTCCAAAAAGAAGTCCAAAAGAAGTCCCTTTCCAAGGTAGAAGATGATGGTTTTTATAGGTAAAAAGAGAGGGAAATGATGGAGGGAAAAGATGATCATCCATGTGAAATGGAATTGACCAATCAAAATAAGATAAATAAAATAATAAATAAAAGAATAAAATAAAATCAAATAAAATAAAAAGGAAATATTTTGTTTTAATGAAAAGGCTAGAAGTGTGGGATTGAGAGTTAATGAGAAAAAGGGGGGATGAATGTCGATGTAAAAAGATGGTTTTTGTGATCAAGAAAAGATGTTTGTAAATAAGAAAAGGGAGGGAAATAAGGTGCAATCCGTTACTGCCAAAGTGGGAAGCGCGCGGGTCCGGCTTTTGGGTCGGGACGCGCGCGCGGCTCACTGGCAGTGCCGGAAGCGCCCGCGGGTGAAAAATGACAGAATGACCCTAAAAGTTAATTCTGTTATGCAGTTCAGTCCAAAACTAACGGAATCAGTTAGGAACTTAACCGAAGTAACAGCAATCAATGAAAATAAGTTAAATAAAAATACTTTGTATGCAATCGGGGTGAGAGGTCCAAGGCGGGGTGTCTACAGTAAGTGGTCCGGTCGGGGATGTAGGTGGTCCAACCGGGTTAGAAAAACGGATAGGAGTGGTCGGGTGAGGGTTAGACAGGATGGGTAGGTGATGGGTGCACCAATCGGAGGTGGAGAGATTGGTGGGATTTACAGTAGTGAGGGAGGAGTAAGGGAAGGATGTTTTAATGAATTTGACATGGCGGGAGACATAGATTTTGTGGGAGGAGGGGTCAAGGCAATAATATGCACTTTGGGTGGCAGAGTAGCCAACAAAGACACATGGTTTGGAGCGAGATTCAAGTTTGTGGGAGGTGTAGGGACGGAGCCACGGGTAGCATAGGCAACCAAAGCTTTTGAGTTTATGATAATTAGGGTTGAGTTTATGAAGTTTAGTAAACGGAGATAGCAGATTGAGAGTGAGTGTTGGCATTTGATTTATCAGATAGCAGGCGATGGCAAAGGCTAGAGACCAGAATTTGTGAGGCATAGAGGAGTGAGTGAGAAGAGAAAGGCCAGTTTCAATAATGTGACGATGCCTGCATTCAGAGTACCCATTATGTTCTGGTCTATGAGGTGGAGTGATGAGATGAGAAATACCATGTTGGACGAGAAAGGAGCGAAGGCTTACGTCAAGGACTGCCGGGTACAAAGGCTTCAACCTAAAATGAACACTTTGGGTCGAGGCTTGGGTCAACTCCATCTTTGAAGAGTTTCACGGGAAAACTGGTCTTACGTCCGACTAAGGACTGCCGTTAACAAAGGCAATAGCCTAAAATGACCACTCTAGTTCGAGACTTGGGTCAACTTGTTAATACCCGACCTGAAAATGAGTTTATTAGGACTTTCCCAAAAATACAAGGACTTTATAGGAATTAGAAATCTTGCAAAGACTTGTCACGGATTCCCAAAATATCTCATTTATGACAAAATCTATCAATTAGGTAGTAAATGGTTTCCTTAAAACTATGCAGAAACCCTAGCTTAAGAATCAAGTCAGCCTGCAACCTTGGCCACGCGGCCAACCTTGCTCCGCGTTGATCTTGGCCATGCGGCCACTATTGTCACCGGCTTCAACCATGGCCAGGCGGCAACCTTGCTCCGGATGATCTGGACCATCAGATCTTCCCTCAGTTTACTATATAAACCAATCCCATGCTATTGGTTTAGGGGTCCGATTTTGAGAGCTCTAAGTCCGAGTTTTTGGAGTTCTTAAACACTATTTTGTCTCTCTAATTAGCATTCAAACACTCAAGAAGATCCAAGGTTTATTTCTTGCCAACATAGGTAAGTTTCTAACCTTTTTTCTTCGTGTTCTTGCATTATTTTTAATGTAGATCTTTTATATTCATGTTCGTACATGTTTATCATAGTTTCTTCATATTCTTTGCATGCTCGTTCATATGTTCATATATGTTCTTCGCATGTTCTTCGTGTTCATAGATTAAAACCTTGTTTATACTATATTTAGGGTTGCGATCTCATAATTACATGTTATTTCATAGCCGATGATGATCGAGGGTTCATCACCCGAGGATGATCTAGGAACTACTTCTAAACCCTAATCTTTAGGTAATTCCCCCTCGTTATGCATGATCCCGATTCTTCTGCCTATTCTAATTCTCTGCGAACTAAGCTGACCTGAGCTTCTCACATTGAGAGGAACGTAGGCAATCTTCGGATCCGGTCTAAATCACTAACACACTACTAATACACCGCATCATGATAGAAAGACCGATCAATTCGGCAATAGGAGTGATAACGTCTAATATTCTTCTCTTGTTGTAATTTGACCCCCGAACCCACTAAAAGTGCTTTTTCAATGTTTTGGCTTTAATTAAAACGGCGTGGCGACTCTCTAATTTTAATGTCGTTAAGATTTCCTTTGTAAATAAAATAATCACAAGATACTTCCCATGCGTCGCTTCATCGGAAAGGGGTATTCACAGTGGCGACTCTGCTGGGGAAAGCTGCTTTGAAACTTTTTCAACTTAGTGGGTCTAACTTTCGTCACATCATGATGTTTTCCATGTTTACACATGTACCTCACACACTTGCCATGTTTACACATGCACCCTACACACACCTTGCCATGTTTACACATGCACACGCCTGCCATGTTTACACATGCACACACCTGCCATGTTTACACATGCACCTCACATACTTGCCATGTTTACACATGCACCTGTGCGCCCCGCAATGTTAATACTTGTACTTTGTTGATACTTGTACTTTGTATATACCTTGCATCCTTGTACCTTTGTTATTTTCGCCTTAGTATTAGGATCAAACGAAACTCTGCTATGCTCCCTTGTACATTATTCTCTCTCTCTCTCTATCTCTCATGCATTGCGTTGCATCATCCTAACATCAAAAACTTCTCTCTTTTCTCCTTAAAAAGAATTAGTTTCTTGCCACACACTACCACTAGTCCGTGTCAGCACTGCACAGGTCCCCATTACCCGGAGTATTCGATGTGCAGGAATTTGTGCGCTACTGCCGCACTCTTTTGAGTCACTTGTCTATTCCACTCACCGTATACGGTGGGAACCTTTACCTAACCCGTGTCAACCCACACTAGTAAGGTACACGCCTAGGTTTTGACCGGTTGGTTGGCTAGCTTTTTCTAATAGTCAATTAACGTGCTGTCTATGTCGAGTCATCCCCAAGTCAATGATGAATCGAGATCTTTGAGATAAAGTGCACAAAAAAGTGATTTCCCTGCAAGGGAACGTGCCATGGTGAGATGAGTGTTTGTTGTTAAATCTCCGCTCATCATTAACTTGCGTAAGATGTAACATAGACGTCACGTTAAATGCCTTTAAGGAAGGGTAGTCGTAGGATCCGATGGTTGGTGGAAGCACTTGCCCTGTAGGACCCTCGCCCAAATTGTCCGTTTGGGGGTGTGCAATGCAGGTGAATAACGAGGGGTCTATAGACGTAGTGATGGCCTCCACTGATCGTAGTCTTCTAACTAGTTGCGAAAAAGGGGTACCCCTTCCAACCAATTAGGATGTAAATAATGTATGTTTTTGTAAATAAAATATACTTTGCATGAGCCTTCCCCCTCTCCTAAAAGCTTTATTGCCCTTCAACCTTTCAGCAAAGCAAGTTTGGATCCGTTCGGGTGGTCGACTACAACGTGAAACTTCTACTCCGTCCACGTTCTCAGTCTCGTCATCAGCAATGTCAACTCCCGCTCCTCTTCAGCCTCTGCTCCTCCTGCTAGTGCCGCCGAGCTCAACACTGAGGCTACTCTCAATGGTATCCCCCAAGCCTCAGAACTTCCTCGCCGGTCTCGAAGCCAAGATCAAGAATCTCGAGAAAGCAACAAGATGTTGGAAGACCAGAACCAACAGTTGAAGGGTCACATTCAACAAAAGGGGACTAAACTGGTGCCCGATGGGGAGAATTTCATTTATGTCGAGGATGAAGAGGTCAATACCAACTGTCCCCCCAACACCAATGCTACTGCCTTCCCATTCCCAGCTACCGCACTGTTCCACCTCATTCTCTCTACACCCAACAAGGTTTCACTACCATGAGCAAGAACAAGGCTGTCTATGAACCTTCCCCTGAACTGCTTGGTGGCTACCTCTCCGCTAGCAAACTACCCGCACCCTCGTTGCCTCTCAGTATTGGGATGGCCACTGCTACTGCTTCCACTACTCCTCCCGTCATTCTGTCAGAAACTATCCCCGACATCTCCAATTACCCTGTGGTTATGGCCATGCAAGAGCAAATGCGAAAGTTGATCGAGACCGTGGATAAGCAAAGTGCACCGACTACCAAGACAATCAACCCTAGCCAAGTGGGGGCTCTCCCTAAGGATTTCAAGATGCCTAAGGTGGCAATGTTTCATGGTGACTCGTGTCCTAAGACTCATTTGGATAGTTATGTGTTGGCCATGAGGGCTCGTGACTGCACCACGAACAAATGGCTCGCGTATTTCATAGCACTTTGGATGGTATAGCTCTGCGTTGGTTCCTGGGCTAGAACCAAGCGAGAGGCAAACGTGGGATCAAATCAGTGCCATTTTCTGTGAGAAGTATCAAGCTAACTTGGATTGGCATGTGAATCGAACCGACCTTGAGAACACTATACAAAAGCCCGGCGAGGCTATTTATGATTTTTACAAGAGGTGGAATCATCGTTTGTGCGAGGTCCAATACCCACCAAAAGCGAAGGAACAGAAACAGATTTTCTACAAGTGCTTGCTACCGGAGATGAAAGCAGCTATAGGTAATGGTTACTTCCCTGATTTGCGAGAAATGGTTGACGCCGGAGTGAGGTACGAAGCAGGGTTCACTCAAGAGAGGTCTTATCAAGCCTTTGGAGAATTAGCCCGCCTACCCAAGAACTGATTTGGACGCCTCCAAGTTCTGCAAGTATCACAAGCACATCGGGCACACAACGGATGGTTGTATTCAATTGAAGCGCGTAGTACAAGGGTTGATCAATGACAAGAAGATTGAGAAGC
Source organism: Campanula takesimana (assembly GCA_026119855.1). NCBI lineage: Eukaryota > Viridiplantae > Streptophyta > Magnoliopsida > Asterales > Campanulaceae > Campanula > Campanula takesimana. Next base: position 744,088 of record JAOWBW010000018.1, read on the forward strand.
CGAAGGGTCCTAATGTGGTGAATAACCCTCTTCCTAACAATGGGGGTGGGGTGAATATGGTGCAAACATGCGAGATTAGTATCCTCGAGCTCATGGATGCCTTCAACAAGATAGGGCTCACGATGGTGGATATCTTCATGGCATTAGTGACGTTAGAAATACTCGAACCATTGGAAGGACATCTCCCCCGTCTTGGTTGCGATTTGTCAAAGTTTTGCCACTACCACAAGTGCACTGGTCACACTACCGAAGAATGTTTTGAACTCAAGAAAGCCGTGCAAGAGCTCATCCACAAGGGAGTAGTCGAAGACCCTAGAGATTATGTAGCTAGCAATGTACTCATGGTAGAACTTAGTGAGATCACTGATCCGGCCGAGCCTGTTGTGGCGGACTGTGATGAGATGGGTTGTATTTCAATGACTAATAATAAAGAATCTTCTTGCTACTTGTTGTCTTAGAAGAACTAGTGAGTGAAGTCGAATCTCTAGAGGAAGAGAGTCCCAAGCCCTCTCAACCTCTTTCTTGGGCAGAAATCTTCGAGGAGGCCGAAAAGACCGAAGTTTCGCTCCCTTGTCATGACTCGCCATTGTCTTTGGAGGAGCTACGTGCAGAAGTTTGTCTCCTTACAAGATCCGGTCAAGTGTACCAATCCGACCCGAAGGGTGCAAAGAAAGTCTTTGGGAAGGAACCCGAGCAAGCCGACCTAGACAAAGAAGACCCTATCCTCACTCAACTCAAACAAACCCAAGCCCATATTTCACTATGGTCCCTACTCACCTCCTCCTTAGCCCATCGCCTCATGCTCGAGCAAAACCTCGCCGCCACCATGGTACCATCCACTATTACCCTGGAGGACGTCACCCACATGATTGGTAATATCCACTATGGAAACATCATCACTTTCTCAGAGCTAGACAAGCCAGTGTTCGGAGTTGATCATAATGAGCCTTTATACATCACTGTCGAGGTGAATGGCAAGAAGATTCCCCGTGTATTCATTGATAATGGTTCTGCTATTAATATCCTGCCTTCAAGGATGATGGATGTGGTCGGCGTTCATGGTGTTGATTTACGCCCATCCAAGCAAACCATCAAAGCTTATGACTCTACATGCCGCGCCGTGATAGGCGAAGCCACCTTACCCATTACCATCGGAACAAAGATCCTGCCAACCGACTTCCACGTCATAGACATCCCCGCAACCTTCTCACTCCTCCTTGGCCGGCCGTGGTTACATCAGTCGGGCGCTGTCCCGTCTTCCCTGCACCAGTGTGTGAAATTTCAATCCGGTAATGAAGTGACCATCATCTACAGTGATCTCGTAACTGCCCAAGGGACAGACACCAAGGGCGTTCCTGTCTTACAGATTCAGCATGGGGAAGAGAGCCGACTCTTCAATGGCTTCGAAATAGTCGCTCAAGCACAGATCTGCACCATCGACCTCACCAAAACAACGGACAAAGTGGCACCTGTTGTCAAGATACTGCGTAACATGGGTTTTATACCGGGGCTGGGGCTAGGTAAGAACTTGCAAGGCCCCACAGAATTGGTTGAAGAGGTTAATCATCGAGGGTTGTTCGGTCTAGGATACACCCTTACTCTTGAAGACAAGATGGATCAACAAAGGATAGAATTGCTTAAAAGATGAAGCTTACCTACAAAAAGCCTGAAATGCGGCCATACCGCCTGTCCCTGACTAGCTACTTTGTCAGGGAAGGCGAGGAGTTTTCGTGTTTTGAGTTCGCCGAGCCATGGATTGACCACACCGGGAAATTGCAGAAAGGGTTCGAGATTTTCAGAGATGTGGAATTCGATTGGTCCAACATGAAGCTGACTTACATGGAATATGACAAAGCCACGGGCAGAGTTAGAACCATTAGGCATGAGTACTCCACCAAGGTTGCAGATGACTTGGCAGATCAACTTGAAGCCGCAACCCTTGACAAGCCAGCAATAGAAGCCGCAGAAACTCCGAGTTCGACTGAGACGTGGGACGGCCAATATCTTCTTCAACATCTGGGTAATCTGGGGCTGCACGAAGACATGGTTGCCGTCATTGGAGATGATTCTGAGGATAAGGTGGACCCAAGGACATTGGTGGTACCCATGGGGGACAAGTTCAAGAATTGGTGCATCATTGGGGGACCTATAGATACTCCGGAATTTATGATGGGAACACTGGGGCTTACTCCTTCTCCTGTCGCCACTCCTGCAGCATCTCCTGTCACTCACCCAAAATCCCCATCCCTAGAGTCTAGTGTTTTACATTTTGAATTTGAGTCTTCCTCTAAGTCTGACGACCTTACGTCTGAAGACTATGATCTTGTTGCAAACGCTACTTTCCCTTTTGCCATGAATGAAACCATCGACCTTTCCGAGTATCCCTCCATAGTCACTCTTTTAACTGATAAATTGGCTAATAATCAAACTAATGATATACACTTAGTTAATAATGATTCATTAGAAGAGGCAGACACAGACACATTAAATGATGAATACATTAAAGAAATCTCAGAACAGGTTATTAATCAAAAAGAATCTCGAGCCCAAGCTGCCGATGAGGTGTTAACATGCGTGAATTTGGGAACTGAAGCTGAGCCTAAGGAAACGCAGATTGGGAGTTTCTTCAGCGGAGCCGAAAGGGAAGCACTGATTGAGCTACTCAAATAATATGTGGATGTGTTTGTATGGTCTTATAAAGACATGCCGGGGCTCGACAACTCAATCGTAGAGCACAAAATCCCGACAGCACCAGACGCTAAGCCAGTCAAGCAGAAGCTGCGCCGCATTAAGCCGGAATGGTCTTTGCAAGTGAAGGAAGAGATTGAGAAGCTACTCGTTGGGTTTCATCAGGATGATCGAGTATCCAACTTGGTTATCAAATCTGGTGACTGTCAAGAAATCCAACAGTAAAGTCAGAGTATGTGTGGATTTTCGGGATCTCAACAAAGCTACGCCGAAGGATGACTTCCCCTTGTCAAATATCGACATGTTGGTGGACACGACCGTCCATTATGAGGTCAAGTCGTTTGTTGATGGGTTCGCCAGATATGACCCGATGGAGACAACCGAGGAGGACCAAGAAACGACCCCCTCCACAACCTCGTGGAGGAACATCAGTCGGCGAGTTCGAGCCGTGTTGAAGATGCAGTCTCCTCGGAACAAAGCCGAAAAGGAAGAACTCATCAAGTTACTGCAATACCTCAACCATTTTACAACAGTGGGGGAACCAACACTCAGAGAAATAGAAATGGCCCGCGACCAAGAATGGAGTTCGAGATGTGAGTTCGCATTATGCTGCATCAAGGAGTACCTCGCGAATACCCCAATCCTGCACCCGGCACATGGGAATGAACTTCGGACCCCAACACCAACGACAGAATTGTGGCCCTCGCGCCAAGAAAAGAAGATCAGTGAAAAACTGCAAAGATTTTCGGAAAAATACCCCCTCTCAGTCCACCGATACACAAGAATGGGGACCCCTTTCGAAATATTGTTCGACCAACTGAAACAAATGGGCAAGATGCAACCTTTAGGGGAACATTCACTACTCTCCGAATTACCACCCCTTCAACCATTTGAACCTACCAAAAGTTGCTCTTACCACCAAGACGAAGGCCACGACACCAACGACTGTGTCGCTCTACAGAGGAGAATCCAAGGCTTGATGGACGCGAACATGCTCACCAGCGTGAGAGGATTTTGGTTCTATAGGGAAGGCGAAAACTTAGAACTCCTCGGTTGCTGCGAAATCGAGCCTTATGTGAAGAACGACTCGAAGGCACCCTCGCACCTGGCTGCAGAAACGATTCAAGACATCTCAAGAGAAATAGAGGATTTGAAGCAACGCGTCCGCACAATGACCAAAGCTCAGGGCGCGCCACGAGACTAGACATAATGGCAGATTTGGATGGCAACCCGTTCAAGGAACCAGTCAACCTCAGCAAGCTTAGACGCTACTATGACTAGACTCCCCTCTTTAAAAAAAAAAAAAAAAAAAAAAAAATTACTACGCAAAAAGAAGCCCGATAGACTGAAAACCCGCAAAGGGCGGTCTATGCAAAATAAGGGTGCGTATAAAGCTCGCTAGATCGAAAACCCGCAAGGGCGGTCTAGGCAAAAGTTAGAGCATTCCCCCTTCTATCTTCCCTTTCTCTAAAATCATTCTAGTCCGACTGGAGTGAACTACGGTGACCTGAGCCCCTTAGTCCTATTTGTAAAAGGGAACGTAGGCAGCCTTTCAAAAGGTGCGGTCTAAAAAACAAATAAACATCCAAATCTTGTTAAGCAATAAAGATAGAAGTTGTATTTTCTGAAAGCAAAAACTTTTATTTCCATAGTCATTGCATGTTAACACTTATTTGATGAGTCTAAGCTTGACATACTTTTTGAATGAATAACCTATTCTGAAATTGAAACTAAAACAAAAGTAACTAAATTAAACTAATGTGTCTGCACGACTATGGAGAGACGCTCGGGATTACTCCTTAGTGTCACTTGTGCCTTCGGTCTCTTTCTTCTTGCTTTGCCCACGGCGAACTTTCTTCTTGCTAGGATTCTCACAAAATCTTCTTTCGAACTCGCTAACACCTTTAGCCTTGCCATTAGGAGCCTCTTCGCCCTTCCTCTTCCTTGACGCCCCCACTTCTTCTCCGCCTCCGTTAGCCACGCTCTTACTCATCCTCCTCTCATAAGCCTCAGCCTCCTTAATTCTCAAGGAAAAACTTGGAGCACAGGATCCCAAAATAGTGCCCCTTAGGGTCTCTAGAGTCTGCTCCGCATGCCCAAGTCTCCCCATATACCAATCCAAATACTCGCGTGGCAGGAAGGTGTGGCTAGAGCGTGTGAGGAAGGTCCTACGACTAAATCCGGCCTTGCCCCACATCTGAGAAAGAAGGATGAGGCACTATCATCCAACTAAAAGTATCCCAAAGGGAAATCATCTCTCTCCTCGTCCCAACCCTCCGGGATGGTCTGCACCAAACATACTGACGAAGCACTCTAGAGGGATAGTAAAAGGTAGTCCCAAAAAGGGTCGGAACTTTGATCATGTGAAGTCCCACTTGTTTCTCCCTCACAGAGTGAATGTGCCAATGGGGCACCACCCACTGAATGTCGTCAGTCACCATTTCCGCCAAATACTTTTCCCAACCTTTGAGAGTCATGCCCTCAAACCGCTCCGCCATGCCTCTAATGCGGTGCATCCATGGGGCCACCTTCAGAAAAGCCGCCGGTTTATTCACTCGAAGCCGCTCTTGCAACCACATGGTCAAAAGCCTATCACTACCACAAGGCATCCCACCATAAGCCGCGAGATGGGGAATCCCACAGAGCATCTCCCCAAGAATGGCTGGTACAATGTCATAACTTAAACGAGCCGAATTCACCATGCCCAAATACCCCTCACTAGCAAATCCAACCTCAGAAGGGAAAAGAATAGAGGCAAACCGACATAGCGCAAGATGGTCCAAGGAATGGTCAGAGGTCACATCCATGTGTATAAAGTGTTGTGGCATCCAAGAAAGGTCGACATAACCGCCCCTAGCATACCTATCAAAGTCATCCGCGGGCACGCCAAAGGTCATCAACTTGTCCCTCAAGCAAACGAAGTCAAAAGGCAAGGCAACTTTACCCTTCCCTTCGTAGCCACATAATAGCCACATAATGCCGATGTCCTCATAAGTGGGTGTTATCTCGTTGAATGAAAAGTTGAAGACATGGAGGGTATCATTCTAAAATCTCCCACAGGCTTGCAAGAGGTTGGTATTGGAGTTCATGTGCAAAAGTGACCAAAGACACTTTATCCCATACCGTTCATCAAGTTTCCTACGACTAGAACCAGGAAGTTTGGCAACCCACTTCTCCAAAGAGGTTATAAAGACTTTTTTCTCAAGACTTGTGATCCTAGCCTCTTGATCCATGGCAAAGAGCAAGAAAATTGGCTAAAAAGAACTCAAAAAACTGCTCAAAAGGTTGCTGGTACGTTTTTATGGCTGCAAAGGGTTCATTAAATAGGGTACGGACTCCCACTCTTGCCAGGAAAAGGAAAACTGGAGGCGGGGCAGGATTTGGCCACGCGGCCACATATGCCCTTGGCCCCGCGGCCGATATTGTCCTTGGCCAGGCGGCCAACTTCGTCCTAGGCCACGCGGCCAACATTGCTCCGAATCTTGCCATGGCCAGGCGGCCAACATTGTTCTGGGCCTCGCCATGGCCATGCGGCCAACATTGCTCCATGCAGAAATCCAGTTTGTTTCTTCCCACTCCGTGATGGATCCATGCAACTACGTAGCTCATGCATTGTATAAAATTAGGAACATTTGTAAAATAACTAGTTTGCACAAGTAGGCTCCCACAATAAATTTGCATTTTAGAAACATGATATACATACATGCATTTTATACATTGGTTCTATACATACATATCCCTCTGCTCTCTACTAGCTAACAGTGTAGGAAATAAAGATGGGCCCCGCCTAGTCAGAATCCTCCTCCGTGGTGTCTCCACGCCGCGCTAAAGCCCGAGAGCTACCGGCACCCGAACTCCGTCCCCGGACCGCTCGACCACCAGTGTGAGAAGAGCCCGCACCATTCGGAGACCGCTCACGACGCTGGGGTAATGCAACGTCGTCCCTCCGACAAGTACATGAATGGTACGCCTCCCTCAGTAAGCGCATCAACACGTTCTCCTGCCGAGCTGAACGGATATATGCCTCCCGAGTCACCTGAAAGGGAATCCAAGGCAAATGATTACAATGCAGAAAGAAATAGATGTGTGCAAACATGACTAATATAAAGCACAAAGCCGTACCCCAGCGTCGGGCGGAGGAATGAATGTCTCCTCAACGAGATCTGCATCAGTCGGCTCCAAGCTAAGCTCCACCTCCCGACCGCCCTCATCACTCTCACGCTACTCGAGCGAATGGGCATATCAACCAAAGGTCTACTCCTACCTACATAACGGGCCGAGCTCGATCCATCTCCCGATAACATCCTAGCCCGAACCTGAGGGCTGATCAGCCGTGTCCACACGTAGCCGGCATAGTCATCACTCCCTCTGTAATGCTCTGCCGGAGTGGGAGCCAAGAAAGTTGCCAACCTCGCGGGATGGAGCATATCCCAAGGAGGGTCATAAGGAGCCCACGGTAACGCACCAGCCCTGTGCTGACGAACCACCCTCTCTCCAAGATACATGGCCTCCCCGGTGAGACCCACAAGCAGAACCCTAGAAGCGGTCAAATCCACTACATAGGGACCCACCGAAGCCTCATTGGCCGGGCTCCATGGGTAAAATCTAACCCCGATGGGCTCAGACATCGCGAACACCCTCCTCAGATCAGCAGCATCCACTGTCTTCCTGTCCCGGTTTCTGCGGGGAGGAGCCCTGTTGCCTTTGCACCAGTACGACATGATGGGAACAACCTTGTTAGCACTCATCACCAACTGAAAAGGGGCGACACCGAAGACCTCGTACACCCAAGCCTGTGCATATAATGAGAGAGACATTTCAGACCAAAAGATAGAACAGAGATCTCAACAAATGAAAAGAAGGGTAGTCAAGAGCGTACCTCAAAGGCGAACTGGAACCCGTCAAAGGCCGACGAGCTAGCCCTCGAGCAATGGTCCAAAGCCCGGTAAATCTCAGCCAAACCAGCTCCACCCCAAGAAATCCCACCGACTAAGTCCAAGTCCACAAGAGCCCCTAGCAGTGAGTACCGGCAGACAGTAGCCCCACTGGGAAACAAAATCTCTGAAAAGCTGTACCATAAGAACAGCCGGACCAAGCAATCCAAATCATATTCCCCCTACTAAAGGCCTCAATAGCCACCTCCACCAAGCGATTCACCTTCCCGGCCTCCACTCCATAACCCTTGACACCTCCTCCCAGGTCGGTGTCAACTCCCAGCAGAGCCTGTCTATAGTCCTGCCGCTCTGCCAAGCTCTCATCAAAAGGCAAAGGGGTACCAGTAAACCTCAACCCTGTGATGGCCGCGAAATCCGTCGGCGTGATGGTAATCTCTCCCCAACTAAAGTGGAAGGTATGGGTGGTATCCCACCAGAACTCCCAGCACACCTCTATCACCGCTGCCACCTTCAGGGTAGCCCCGACCATGCGGACACTGTCAAAGAATGGGCCAAATCCCATAGCCTCGATCCGAGTACGCAAACCGCCCGGTCCCTCCGGCAGGGACGCCCACAGTTTGCCCACAGTCACTGTGGACCCACGAGCCTTGATCCTCTGCAGGTAAACACAGCACAGGTATGTTACCATTCTAGAAATTTATAATTCTAGCAATTTAAATTCTAGCATTCCATTATTCTAGCATTTCATATTATGTGCATAAAACATACAAATGCGCGAGAAGGAGAGGAATGAAAATTCGAAATTTACCTCTCGCGTCTCCGGAAGCCCCATCGACCAATGACGCTCAGAGTCGATGTAAAAATCGTAATCTTGGTCGAACGTAGACCGCAGCAGATGATGGCGATAATTCCTAGTCGCGGCTCGTGGTCTCAAACCGCCCCGTGGAATCAAGGGCGCCGCTTCAAAGCCCGCTCCTGGGTCAGCCCCTACATTTCCTCCCCCCTGAGCATTACCGTGCCCCTCTCCTTGTTGCTCTTGTTGTGGAAGCATATACCCACCTTGGCCCGGGAAATCCCTAAATAACGCCTCATTGATCCAATCTGCCATAGCTTCAAGAGATATGTGAAATGAAGTCTCCAAGATTATCAAAATCCAAACTTTCTCTCTCTAAAAACCTAATTTTCTCTCTCTAACTCGTTAACAATGGAGGAAAGGAGAAGAAGAAAGAAGAAAAGAAGAAGAGGAGGGAAGGTGTCTGGTGATGTGACCAAGGAGTCAGCCCGCCGGCAACTTTTGCCACGCGGCCACTTTTGCCCTTGCGACCCCAGCCGTCAGATCAGCGATCCGCGTGAAGGAGATCTGACCACTCAGCGGTCTTAGCCACGCGGCCACTATTGCAATTTAGTGTGTTTGGCCATGCGGCCAACCTTGTCCCTTCAGATAAAATTCCACTTTTGTCCCTGATCTTTTCCCTTTAATTCATCTTAAATGCCCTTAGCACAATTTTGACTGATATTCGTTACCTTTGGGTGCGAAAAGCCCCTTAAAATTTCCATTCTTCACTGAATATTTGCTTAGGATTCGTATGGTTGTGGAGACTTCGGCGCCTCTATGACATACTATGCTTGATCGATCGTGGTTGGCAGAAGCCTCGGCGTTTCTGTTTGCGAGAGATCCAGCATCTATTATTAGGATTTGCGTGATTGTAGAGACTTCGGCGCCTCTACGACATACGCATCCTAGATCGATCGTGATTGGCAGAAGCCTCGGCGTTTCTGTTTGCGAGAGATCCAGCATCTATTATTAGGATTTGCATGATTGTAGAGACTTCGGCGCCTCTATAACATACGTATCCTTGATCGATCGTGGTTGGCAGGAGCCTCGGTGTTTCTGTTCGCGAGAGATCCAATGTCTATTACTTTAGCGCAATCGGCAGGAACCCTGGCGATCCTGATTGCGTTTACCATTCCATCTTGGGATTATTTAGACAACGTAGTCTTTATTTTTCCCAAATAACTTCATTGCTTACGAATGTTCGTTCTTCATACAAGATAGTATCCGTAGGTTTATTATCCGCAGCAGAAGTTCGATGTCTAGTCTTTCCCAATACCTCTGAACTACGACCGGCTTGATTCCTCTGAGGATAGGTAGGAAACCTGAAAAGGTTCAGCCACCCGACCGACGCGGTCATCTATCATCCCCAACAGGTGCATTTTCCCCAGCAAAAGACGTTGCTCCCTATCAGAGGACAATCAGTCCCAATTTCCCCATTAGATTTGAACTACGTTTGGCTTGATTCCCCCGCGGATACGTAGGTCGCCTGTCAAGGTTCAGCCGTTCCTTTACCTTTCATCTGTTTTGAAACTTATGTTTCAGACGGATCCTTCTTTTATCGTCGACCCCACATTGCCTTGCAAGAAGCGTCGCCGAGGGGCTACTGTTAGTACCCGACCTGAAAATGAGTTTATTAGGACTTTCCCAAAAATACAAGGACTTTATAGGAATTAGAAATCTTGCAAAGACTTGTCCCGGATTCCCGAAATATCTCATTTATGACAAAATCTATCAAATTAGGTAGTAAATGGTTTCCTTAAAACCATGCAGAAACCCTAGCTTAAGAATCAAGTCAGCCTGCAACCTTGGCCATGCGGCCAACCTTGCTCCGCGTTGATCTTGGCCACGCGGCAACTATTGTCACCGGCTTCAACCATGGCCAGGCGGCCAACCTTGCTCCGGATGATCTGGACCATCAGATCTTCCCCTCAGTTTACTATATAAACCAATCCCATGCTATTGGTTTAGGGGTCCGATTTTGAGAGCTCCAAGTCCGAGTTTTGGAGTTCTTAACACTATTTTGCTCTCTAATTAGCATTCAAACACTCAAGAAGATCCAAGGTTTATTTCTTGCCAACATAGGTAAGTTTTCTAACCTTTTTTCTTCGTGTTCTTGCATTATTTTTAATGTAGATCTTTTATATTCATGTTCGTACATGTTTATTCATAGTTTCTTCATATTCTTTGCATGCTCGTTCATATGTTCATAATATGTTCTTCGCATGTTCTTCGTGTTCATAGATTAAAACCTTGTTTATACTATATTTAGGGTTGCGATCTTCATAATTACATGTTATTTCATAGCCGATGATGATCGATGGTTCATCAACCCAAGGATGATCTAGGAACTACTTCTAAACCCTAATCTTTAGGTAATTCCCCCCTCGTTATGCATGATCCCGATTCTTCTGCCTATTCTAATTCTCTGCGAACTACGCTGACCTGAGCTTCTCACATTGAGAGGAACGTAGGCAATCTTCGGATCCGGTCTAAATCACTAACACACTACTAATACACCGCATCATGATAGAAAGATCGATCAATTCGGGCAATAGGAGTGATAACGTCCAATATTCTTCTCTTGTTGTAATTTGACCCCCGAACCCACTAAAAGTGCTTTTTTCAATGTTTTGGCTTTAATTAAAACGGCGTGGCGACTCTCATAATTTTAATGTCGTTAAGAATATTCCCTTTGTAAATAAAAATAATCACAAGATACTTCCCATGCGTCGCTTCATCGGAAAGGGGTATTCACACAACTCCATCTTTGGGGAGTTTGATGGGAAAACTGGTCTTACGTCCGACTAAAGACTGCCGGGGATAAAGGCTTCAACCTAAAATGACCATTTTGGGTCAAGCCTTGAGTCAACTCCATCTTTGGGGAGTTTGACGGGAAAACGGTCTTACATCCGGACTAAGGACTGCCGTTAACAAATACTTTTACCTAAAGTGACCACTCTGGGTCAAGGCTTGAGTCAACTCCATCTTTGGGGAGTTTGACGGGAAAACTGGTCTTACGTCCGACTAAGGACTGCCGGGGACAAAGGCTTCAACCTAAAATGACCACTTGGGTCAAGGCTTGAGTCAACTCCATCTTTGGGGAGTTTGACGGGAAAACAGGTCTTACGTCCGACTAAGGACTGCCGTTAACAAAGGCGTTCACCTAAAATGACTACTTTAGGTCAAGGCTTGGGTCAACTCCATCTTTGGGGAGTTTGATGGGAAAACTGGTCTTACGTCCGACTAAGGACTGCTGGGGACAAAGGCTTCAACCTAAAATGACCACTTTGGGTCAAGGCTTGAGTCAACTCCATCTTTGGGGAGTTTGACGGGAAAACTGGTCTTACGTCCAACTAAGGACTGCCGTTAACAAAGGCTTTCACCTAAAATGACCACTCTGGGTCGAGGCTTGGGTCAACTCCATCTTTGGGGAGTTTGACGGGAAAACAGGTCCTACGTCCGACTAAGGACTGCCGGGACAAAGGCTTGAACCTAAAATGAACACTTTGGGTCAAGGTTTGAGTCAACTCCATCTTTGGGAAGTTTGACGGGAAAACTGGTCTTACGTCCGACTAAGGACTGCCGGGGACAAAGGCGTCAACCTAAAATGACCACTCTGGATCAAGGCTTGAGTCAACTCCATCTTTGGGGAGTTTGACGGGAAAACTGGTCTTATGTCCGACTAAGAACTGCCGTTAACAAAGGCTTTCACCTAAAATTACCACTCTGGGTCGAGGCTTGGGTCAACTCCATCTCTTGGGGAGTTTGATGGGAAAACTGGTCTTACGTCTAACTAAGGACTGCCGGGGACAAAGTCTTCAACCTAAAATGACCACTTTGGGTCAAGGCTTGAGTCAACTCCATCTTTGGGGAGTTTGATGGGAAAACTGGTCTTACGTCCGACTAAGGACTGCCGTTAATAAAGGCTTTCACCTAAAATGACCACTTTGGGTCAAGTCTTGGATCAACTCCATCTTTGGGGAGTTTGATGGGAAAACTGGTCTTACGTCCGACTAAGGACTGCCGTGGACAAAGGCTTCAATCTAAAATGACCACTTTGGGTCAAGGCTTGAGTCAACTCTATATTTGGGAGTTTAACGGGAAAACTGGTCTTACGTCCGACTAAGGACTGCGGGGACAAAGGTTTCAACCTAAAATGATCACTTTGGGTCAACGCTTGAGTCAACTCCATCTTTGGGAGTTTGACGGGAAAACTGGTCTGACGTCCGACTAAGGACTGCCGTTAGTAAAGGCTTTCACCTAAAATGACCACTCTGGGTCGAAGCTTAGGTCAACTCCATCTTTGGGGAGTTTGACGGGAAAACTAGTCTTACGTCCGACTAAGGACTGCCGGGGACAAAGGCTTCAACCTAAAATGACCACTTTGGGTCAAGGCTTGAGTCAACTCCATCTTTGGGGAGTTTGACGGGAAAACTGGTCTTACATCCGACTAAGGACTGCCGGGAACAAAGGCTTTAACCTAAAATGACCACTCTGGGTCAAGGCTTGGCTTGGTCAACACTACTCTACGGGATGGTTGAATCATTTTCTTGACACTAGGGAAGAGCCTAGGGGCGACCTTTAAGACACATTGTGGACGAAAAAGTCTAAGACTTTGGAAAAATCATTTTGGGGAGATCAAAAGCATTTTGCTTGAAACATTGTTTTGATAAACGATGCCAAATGGGCAAATTTGGGAATGATTATTTCTAAAGGCAAATCTTTTAACGAAGCATGTTAGTCAAATTTTTGATTTTAACTTAACCGTGAGGTTTGTTATGCATAAAGTCCTTTGGATTTTGTCCATTCGTTGAAAGTGGTAGGAAATCCATTTGCTGCCGATGTAGGGACAGTCCCAATGTCTTCTTTGTCGTTGATGTTGGGGTAGCCCTATATTCTTGTTGTCGTTGATGTCGGGGTAGCCCCATTTCCTCGTTGTTGTTGATGTCGGGGTAGCCCCATGTTCTTGTTGTCATTGACGTGGAGGCAGCCCCATGTTCTTGTTGTCATCACTGTGGAGGTAGCCCCAATGTCGTCCTTCGACCTTTGGTGTTGACGTGGACCCGTTGTCGTCTTTCGACCTTTGATGATGTTAAGAACCCATCCCTTTTTCATGACGCACCCTTTCTTTTGCCTAGGTCGCCCTTGCGGGTTTTTGTAGACACCCCGCCTTGGACCGCTCACCCCAATTTCACGGTTGATCTTGTGTTTCTCCCTATTTTAAGTGTTTCTCGTTAGTTTCTATTACTTTCGTTTAGTTCCTAACTGACTTCGTTAAGTCTAGGGGCTAAACTGAATAACATGGCTAACTTTCCAGTCCATTCTGTCAAAAAAGCCATCTTGAAGTCGCGCGCCTCCGCCCGTAGGGGTCAGAAGCACGCGCGTCCCGCCATCAAGGCAGGAGGCGCGGGCACCTGGGCGTCAGTTACAGATTTCTGTCCAAGAATCCCTCCCTTTCTCATTTTACATGATTTTGCCCGGGAAGGATTTCTTTGTGACCTCGTTTTGGCACCAAAAACAAGTCTTTTACTACTATAAAAACCCCTCTTCTCCACCATTTCAAGGGACCTCTTTTTCCAAGACAAGAAAACTCTACACAAAATTTTTCAAGGCTTTTCCAAGGCAATCCCCTAAGAGCATTTGAAGTCGTTCTAAGTTTAGGTAAACATTACTCTTTTCTACTTCATCTCTTCTCTTCTTCTTTTATTTTCATCAAACGTGCAATCACCCCCAAAACCATTTTGGGACATGACACCAAAGGCCACCTCATTCCATTGAAGTTGGTCAAGGAGTTATCTCCCTACATTCCAAAACCCCTTTTTAAACCCCCTTTTATTGTAATCAAGAATAGGAAGAACATTTTACTTATGTAGACTTTGAACAAGTAAGACCAACATTAGTTGGGCGAGATGGGTGTTTACGTACTTCCCATCTCATAACCTAACCTCCGAACCTTCATAACAAGAATCTCTGTTTTCGTATCAAACTTAGGCTAAATATTAGGTTTTTCTTATATTCCTCTAAAACATAGGTGGCGACTCTACAATCTAAAACAAAATAGATATCCTAGGACAACCCGCCGCTCTAGCCAAGCACACGGGCCCCTCCCGGGGTATCTACAGTGGCAACTCTGTTGGGGAAGTTTGAGGGTTAAACTTGCATTTCTGTTCAAAGTCTACATTTTCTGGGCATTCTGGTCTCTGATGGGGGAAGCGTGCGCCTCTGGCCTCCTTGGCCTAAGGCGCGCACATCCTACATCAAGGACCAGAATCGCCCGCCTCCCATATGTTCTTCCTATTCTTCTTCTTTTTTCTACACTAATTATCTTTGCAGGGGTTCCAATAGACATTCAGGACCAGGGCAATCCCCTGAGTCCAAAGTCTGACAATCTGACTGGTTTACCCAAAAGCGGGCGCCTCCCATATACTCTGCGCCCCACGCGCGCATGCCATGACACAATCCAGAGGCGCGCGTGTTAGGATTCATTGTTAGTACACCCACTTAATTTGATTGATCCATGCCACGTGTCTTTTTATGGAATTTAGAACCGCATGTAATGAAGTTATACTTCAATTTTTTGATTAGCGGTTTAGATCTTAAAACCGCATTCGTGCTATCTAAGAACCGCCAGCATGGAGTCGTTTACTTTTCATCAAACCGCATTCTGTGGTTTGATGAAACTGCTCTTCAAGTCTCTCTTGGAACCGCTGATGACACTTGATGGAACCGCAATCATGTAACAGCGTGCTTCAGTTTCTTATGAAACCGCACATCAAGTTCATCCTCGTAACCGCTCTTATACCTGGTGGAACCGCCGATCAGTTAATGAAGAATTCAAGAGAAGTCATTTATTCCTTAGACAAAAATATTCCCTTTTCAACCGTAAAGGAATATTTTATGTCATGTCAAAATAACTCTAAGTTAACTTGGAGTTACTGGAAGGAATGTCGGTCTTGTCCAAGCAATTTGAATTGTTTACCGTTAGTCCTTTCTGCAACAAAGGACGGATGTCAGGTAGTGGTGCTACAACTACCTAGGACTACAAGACAAAATCAAGGACGACAATGACAACTCAACCGGGAATTCGACAGCACTGTACCCTTCAGATTTGATTCAAATCTTTACCCAACGGTCACAAGGGTGTACTGCCTATAAATAGCCTTCATTTCTCAACAATGAAGGCTGCTGAGCTTCAAGAGAAATATCCCAAGTGTTCAAGTTTTCTTTGAAGATTGTTACCCAGATATTCAAACCTTCAACCATCTCCTTAGCAAACCCAGAATTCCTTCATCAAAGCTTCAAGCCATCAACCATTCCATACTTAGCCTTTACACCGAAAGTTCTTCATTTTCTCAAACCATCATTTAGATACTTAGAGCATTTGATATCTTTCCACACACACACACCCGATTTATATAATCACATAGATTATATACTTCGAATACACCGGTTGATTTTTTTCATAGCTTTATAGGTTAGATTGATTGATTAGAGTTTAGAATCATCTTGTAAAAACTCCTCTAATTAATACAAGTCTAGTAGCTATTAGAAAATCCTAGATTAACTATCTAGGTAGAGGACGTAGTTCATTCAAGAACGAACCTCTTCAAATTGTGTGTTTGATCTATACTTTTCTGTCTTGTTATTTACTTTTCTGTTTGTGGTCTATAACTTGAATCCATATACGAAATGACTTGAAAAGTGAATTATGTTTTTCTTTGATCTTTAAGTTGATCTATTGGTTGCATCATAGTGTTTTCAACCCGAGTCAAACCGCCCAACTCTTTAACTATCATTTTTGCTAAAACCGCTAAAACTCCGCTGTGCATTTTATCAGTTCGGTTTAAGTGCTTTAAACCGCAGTTGACCAAACTAATAAGTACTCGGTTGATTTTCAAGGGTCTTTTTCAAAAAAGTTTAGACCGCTATTCACCCCCCCCTCTAGCGGTTCTATACCCTTGTTGCCCTTTGGGACCAACAAGTGGTATCAGAGCATATCCACCAAAACTTGTTTTTACAAGCTTAACCGCTTGGGTGATGATCCAATGGAAAACACAAACACCCATATGATGCAAACATCCAATTCGAATCACTTACCGATTCTGGATGAAGATAGTTTTATCTTTTTGAAAGATTGGATGATGAAACACATGATTTCATGTGATCGTAGACTGTGGACCTCGGTTAAGGATGGACCATACGTTCCTTTGAAAGCTAATCCATGTGCAGGAACCGCAGGAGAAGAAGCTGAAATCAGGAAATTGGAAAGTGAGAGGACTGAAGCAGACCGCAACAATGTGGATTGTGATGGAAGAGCTATGTCCATACTAGTGTCAGCTATTGACTTAAGGACTCATTCTAAGGTGCATCATTGCACAACCGCAAAATCTACCTGGGATGCTATAGTTGACTTTCTGGACGGAGATTCAGATACCAAGAAGAACCGCCTATATCAACAGAGAAGGCTCTTTGACTATTTTGTTAAATACCCTAAAGAATCTCTTAGACAATGCTATGAGAGGTTTATTGATATTGTTAATGTTTGTTTTTCTCTTGGACATTTCTATTCTAATACAGATTTGAACATGAGATTCATGCAAGCACTTGGTAGCAAATGGCTGATCAAAACTACTAACATTGAAGAAAAAAAGGAATTGGAAGCTCTTGATCTTCGACACTTGTATGCCATGCTGAATATTTTTGAATTCAAGCTTGAAGAGGTCCATGAAACCGAAAGCAGATTTAAGACCCTCTCTCTAGCCCCATTCAACAATACCTCATCTCCAGTTTACCATCCAGACCATCATCAAGCCGCTCCTCACCTCCACTTGCAAACCGCTCCTCCTGATCAAAATGTTCCTAGATACAATCCTCAAACCGCACCTCCTGATTATTACCAGCAGTCTCATCAATCCAATTCTCAATCACATCAACCATACCCTCAACCTCATCAATCTTATCAGCAGTCTCATCAATCCTACACTCCTCCTCAATGTTGTTATTCTCAGAGTGTAGTATCTCAATCTTCATGCTCTAGCCAAGTTGATTTTGATGACATGGATGATGAAGAATTTGCTTTGTATGTGAAGAAATACACCAAGTTCAGGAAAAACAACAGATCTCAATTTCCATCCCCCAAAGGACCTGCAAAGTTTGTCCCTCCTACCAGATTTAACAAAACCGCAGATCCTAAGAAAAGGGATGACCTGGTCTGTTATAACTACAGACAGCCAGGTCACTTTGCCTCAAGTTGTCCCAAACCGCGATATGAAGCCGCGCCAGCAAAGAAACCATTCAACAAGAAGTTTGTCAAGAGAAGAGGAATGGTAGCTGACTAAGGGGATCAACCGCTGACATGGATGGGATCTGATTCAGATGAAAGTGAGGATGAAGATGAAGTTTCTAATCTCTGCCTCATGGGATTTGAAGAAAGAGTTGAAATTGACGAAAGCCTTCCACTACCAAATCAACAAATGAAGTCAGTTTCATTAAGGACTCTTGAGGCTAGATCAAGCAAAGCTCCTACAACACCAAACCGCTCTCCTGAGGTTCAAGCAGACCAAAGCCATGATGACCAGGTATTAGAACGTGCTAATATCATTTGTCAATAACATACTATGCTTAAAAAGGCATATAAACTAATGACTGTGGAACTTGAAGATTCCCAAAGAGAATGCAAGTCCCACAAGGAGGAAATTGAGAAACTCAAGTTCCAAACTACTGGGATATCATTAATTGAGGAAGAAAACCACTATCTGAAGGATAGAGCTGAGGCACTTTTCACCCAAATCCATGATCTTACTGTACAAAGGGATGATCTTCAAAAAGTGACCGATGTATTGACTAAGTCTGGTGTCACCGTGGAATAAATCCTAAGTTCACAAATTCTTACTTCGGATAAACGTGGATTGGGGTTTAAAACTGATGATGGGTGTAAGTGTTCTTGTCTCTGTGCCGAAGGTGGTGTGATACCAAATGAACAAACCAAAAAAATTCCTAAGGGAAATCATGCTGGTAAAAAGGGCTCAAAACAAGAAATTAAAAAGCATAATTATTTCTTTGAGTATCCTAAAAACTAGACTGGGAGAGATTCAAAGTGGAAAGAGAAATCCACAACGGCTGAGGCAACCAAGGAAGTACTGAGTGATGAAACCGCTCCTAGTCGGTTTAAGGAAATTCCAATCATATTTCCTAAAGCCGCACCTAAGAGGAAGGTTGAGCTCAGGAAGGTAATCTTTGTTAAAGCCAAAACCGCTGACCCAGTAGAACATGTGAAACCGAAGGTCAGTAAAGGGTTTGTAAAACCGCAACCAAAACCGGGATTTATTCATTGTGCTATTTGTGCCGATTATGGTCATGGTGCTGGTCATTGTCTTTTAAGATTCACACCCAATGCCAAAGGAAATAAAAATACTAAGGTCAAACAGGTGTGGGTCCCAAAAAGCTGCTAACCCTAGGACCCAAAGAATAAGGGGGACCAAAATCTTTAATATTTATTTTTCAGATCTTATGCTTTATGACTGGAACCGCAAAGAAGAATAAGGATCTTTGGTACTTGGATAGTTGTTGCTCACGACACATGACCGGAGATAATGAACTTCTTTGTGCTTTCATCAATATGAGAGGCCCTCCAGTAGTGTTTGGTAACAATAAGAAAGGAGAAACCATAGGATATGGAGTAATCAAACGTGGAA
This sequence comes from Campanula takesimana, assembly GCA_026119855.1. Taxonomy (NCBI): domain Eukaryota; kingdom Viridiplantae; phylum Streptophyta; class Magnoliopsida; order Asterales; family Campanulaceae; genus Campanula; species Campanula takesimana. The sequence goes on from JAOWBW010000018.1 coordinate 763,200, forward strand.
AAGTGACTATTGAAAATGTGTCACTAGTAGAAGGACTCAAGCACAACCTTCTCTCCATATCTCAGTTTTGTGACAAAGGAATGAACTGCAATTTCACCACAACTAACTGTTTCATTAAAGATGCAACTTCCGGAGTTACTCTACTGACTGGAAACAGAACAGGTGATGTGTATATGATAGATTTGAGTAATATTGTTTCTATTGCTGACCTCGGTTTTGTAGCCAAAAATATAAGTGAAAGCAGCTGGTTATGGCATAAGCGGCTCAGCCACTTGAACTTCAAGTATCTAGCAAAACTGCAAAGGGACAGTCTTGTTAAAGGACTACCTAAAGTGGCTGATCACCATGATAAGAAATGTAAAGCATGACAGCTTGGTAAGCAGCCCAAACAGTCATTTCCAAGCAAAACCGCGCCTTCAACGAACCGCTGCTTACAACTGCTTCACATGGATTTATTTGGACATGTCCCAACCACCAGTATCGGAGGAAACCTCTATACCTTGGTGGTTGTTGATGACTTTTCAAGATATACATGGGTGGAAATGATGGCCTCAAAGGATGATACTTATGGCATTGTAACCGCTCTCTTTAGACAGCTCCAAACTCAGAAATTGGATGACATCGTTACCGTACATTCAGATAATGGAACCGAATTCACAAACAATGGTGTTGCCCAATATTGTGATAATCATGGAATTGATCATAATTTCTCTACCGCTGGGGTCCCACAACAAAATGGAGTTGCAGAAAGAAAGAATAGGACTTTGATTGAAGCCGGAAAGACCATGATTGCAGAAGCAAAGCTTCCCAAGTACTTCTGGACTGAAGCTGTCAATACCGCCTGTTTCACCCAGAACCGCTCCCTTATCATCAAAGTCCACAACAAGACTCCGTATGAATTGTGGAGAGGCAGATCACCCAACATTGCCTTCTTTAAAATATTTGGATGCAAATGTTACATCTTGTACAATGGCAGAGAGCATCGAGGTAAATTTGATGCTAAGGCCGATGAAGGTATTTTTGTTGGTTATGTTGGGTTTCGTGCAATCATGCGCAGCGGAAGATAGACATGAATAAAAGCCAATAGCCTAGATCCGCTATGAACAATAATTCATAATAACAAGATGAAAGAACAATTCACACAATGAACAGATTTCAAGAACGCCTTCTTGAACTTGACTGCTAGGTCTTCGGATTGATCAACGATGTTGAAGAACAATTCTTCAAAGCTCCTAATTATTATTGTGACTTGATAATTGGGATTAATCAATCACAATAACCCAAGAATATAATGTGTGATTTCTCTCTCTAAGAAAGACTTTGGAATTGATCAAATCAACAACTAGGGAACAATTCCCGTCAGTCTGTATTTTTATTCAAGGGGTTTCTAAAACCCTTTAGGACATAGGTTTTCTTGTTCAACAAGAGTTTTCCTAAAACTGATTCTGCCGGGAAAAACCATCCGTACGGATGTTTCTGGAAGCATCCAGATTCATCCGACTGATCCTTTCAGCAGGATCTAGTTTTACTTCGTTTTTTGCTCCTTTTAATTATCTGTTCTACGTGTGTGACCCAATAGGATTATACTAATTTGGCAACGAGTCCGAACCAGTAAAACCTCGTAAGTCATAAGCGGACTCTAGCAAGCCATTATGACTACCCAATTAGTATAACTTTGAACTCCAAAGTTTCCTAAAATAGAACATAACACAATCTCTTTGTTACACGATGTCTATTGAACATAAGCCACGGTCAATGGTCAACTTACATTTGTTCAATGCTTTCTCGATCCCGAATGTATTGATAATACAAATCTTATTTGAGCACGGCCATGCATTTCATCAATACCATTCATCGAGTGGCCAAAGCTTGACATCTCTCTTGACGAGGAACAAATTCCATCTTGGCTTATTATTCTTCCCTACATGATTCCGATTATTCCAATCACATTCTTTATAGCTATCCGGTTAGGGATAACGTTTGAATATGTCAAACGTAATGTAATAAAAATCTTATTTGAGCACGGCCATGCATTTCATCAATACCATTCATCGAGTGGCCAAAGCTTGACATCTCTCTTGACGAGGAACAAATTCCATCTTGGCTTATTACTCTTCCCTACATGATTCCGATTATGCCAATCACATTCTTTATAGCTATCCGGTTAGGGATAAAGTTTGAATATGTCAAACGTAATGTTCATCATGTGGAAGACTGTAATAACCTCAGGTCTAGAGATTCCAGTGATATAACTATATGAGACTTAATTATGACATAGTGACCATGATATAAATCTCATAGGGGTCAGTCCAGTAGTTGTTCTCCAACAAATACCCATAAGTCTAATTGTATCCCATACACCATAATCATCATATAATTATCTATTAAACTTATACTAATAATTAATCATAATTATCAGGGATGGGGATTATTATATTAAACAAGCAAAAAAGTAAAATAATCAAACATTCAATATCTTTATAAATAATAACATTAATTTTACAAACAACATGCCTAGGGCATAACACCAACAATCTCCCACTTGCACTAGGCCTAATTAATGTATCGAATACCCATAGACCTAACATGACCATAATGCTTTGCTTGCGGAAGACCTTTTGTCAATGGGTCTGCAATATTATCATCAGTTGGTACTCTGCATATATTTACGTCTCCTCTATCAACGATCTCTCGAATGATGTGAAAACGCCTAAGTATGTGTTTAGATTTCTGATGTGATCTGGGTTCCTTTAATTGAGCAATAGCACCATTATTATCACAATAAAGGTCTATTGGATTAGCAATGCTAGGAACCACCTCTAGTTCACCAATGAACTTCTTAATCCAAACAGCCTCTTTAGCAGCATCGGATGCAGCAATATACTCAGCTTCAGTTGTAGAATCTGCTACGGTACTTTGCTTAGAACTCTTCCAGCTAACAGCACCTCCATTAAGCACAAATACAAATCCAGACTGCGATCTAGAATCATCCTTGTTGGTTTGGAAGCTTGCATCTGTGTAACCACTTACAACAATATCATCTTCCATTCCTCCATACACTAAGAACGAATCTTTAGTCCTTCGCAAGTACTTAAGAATCGTCTTGACTGCAATCCAGTGACTCTCACCAGGATCTGATTGGTATCTGCTCGTCATGCTCAAAGCATACGAGACATCGGGTCTACTACATATCATGGCATACACGATGGATCCAATAGCAGAAGCGTATGGAATCCCAATCATTCTCTCATGCTCATCAGTTGTCTTAGGACACTGATTCTTGCTTAGAGGTATGCCATGACCTACTGGAAAATTTCCTCTCTTAGAGTTTTCCATGCGGAATCTCTTAAGAACTTTGTCAATATATGTATCTTGACTTAAACCAATCAATTTCTTGGATCTATCACGATAGATCCTTATGCCAAGGATGTAAGTGGCTTCTCCCATATCTTTCATTGTGAAACACTTTCCTAATCATGTCTTTACAGACTGCAGTGCAGGAATATCATTTCCAATGAGTAATATGTCATCAACATATAGCACAAGAAATAGTACTACGCTCCCACTAATCTTCTTGTATACGCAAGGTTCATTTTCGTTCTTGATGAAGCCAAACTCTTTGACCGATTCATCAAATCGAAGATTCCAACTCCTAGAGGCTTGCTTCAATCCATAAATGGATCTTTGCAATTTGCATACTTTGTTAGAATTTTCTGGAATTACAAAACCTTCAGGTTGTGTCATATAAACATCCTCAAGTAAGTTCCCGTTAAGGAACGATGTTTTGACATCCATTTGCCATATCTCATAGTCAAAATATGCGGCTATGGCAAGTAAAATTCTTATAGACTTGATCATTGCTACGGGCGAAAAGGTTTCATTATAGTCGATTCCATGAATCTGTCTATAGCCTTTCGCTACAAGTCTAACTTTATAAGTATGAACCTTACCATCCATGTCAGTTTTCCTTTTGAAAACCCACTTGCATCCTCTGGTTTTTACTCCTTCGGGCGCATCAATCAAGTTCCAAACTTAATTATCATACATGGACATAATTTTAGATTCCATGGCTCCAAGCCATTTTTCTGAATCAGGAGCGGACATCACTTCTTGGTAGGAAGTAGGTTCGTCATCAACTATGACTTCCACTTCATTGCTATCCGTCATGAGAAATCCATATCTCTCAGGTTCGGATCGTACCCTACCAGTTCTGTGAGGAACTTGAGTATTCTGAATAGGTTCCACAACACCTTGTGAAACTTGTTCAGATCCAACATTTTGTTCCATGTTATTTTCGGGTTCTCGAACCTCTTCGAGATTAATTTTACTACCACTAATTCCTTTGGAGAGAAACTCTTTCTCTAGAAAGGTACCATGACGGACAACAAACACTTTGTTTTCCGTGCGGTTGTAAAAGTAATAACCCTTAGTTTCCTTAGGGTAACCAACAAAAATACATTTATCGGATCTTGGTGAAAGTTTGTCAGATATTAATCTCTTAACATAAGCCTCACAACCCCAAATCTTCATGAAAGACAAACTAGGTTTTCTTCCATTCCACATCTCATGTGGGGTCTTTGGAACAGATTTTGTTGGAACATCATTTAGTGTAAGAGCAGCAGTTTCTAGTACATGTCCCCAAAAGGATAAAGGAAGATCAACTTGACTCATCATGGAGCGGACCATATCTAATAGAGTCCTATTTCTCCGCTCAGACACACCATTCCATTGTGGTGTTCCAAGTGGAGGTAATTGTGGAACAATTCCACAATCTTTAAGATGACTGTCAAATTCTTGGCTTAAATATTCTCCACCACGATCAGATCGAAGTGCTTTAATAGTTTTGCCAAGTTGATTTTGTACTTCATTTTGAAATATTCTAAATATATCAAAAGATTCACTTTTATGTTTCATTAAGTAAACATAGCCATATCTACTAAAATCATCAGTGACTGTTATGAAGTATTGATATCCTCCCCTAGCACTGCTGCTCATTGGTCCACACATATCAGTATGTATGATTCCCAATCAGTCGCTAGCCCTTTCACTACTCTTAGTAAAAGGTGCCTTAGTCATTTTTCCAAGTAAACAAGAAACTTAAATAATATTTCTACTCAAATCCGGAACGTAATAACAATTGTTCAAAACAAGAATTAATCCGCTAGGTAAAATGACATCATATGTTCCTATGGCTAATGCAGCAACTCTTGCTCCATTCCCCACGCGTAGGTCCACTTCGCCATCTTTGAGTAGCCTCCTATTCCTTAGTTCCTGCACATTCAAACAAATGTGAGGTCCACATTTGGTATCTAATACCCAGGAACTAGAAGTAAAAAGTAGAATATTTATAACATAGATACCTGAAGTAGACGCAGTCCCACTGCTCTTCTTCTTCTTTAACTCTTCCTTGTAAACCTTGCAATTTCTTTTCCAATGACCAATCTCATTGCAGTGGAAATAGATTGCATCCTTTTGGGAAGTAGGTTTAGTCACAGTAGCATTGGCAACAATTGCCTTAACAATCTTGGGCTTGACAACCTTTGCCTTACCCTTTCTTTTACCTTCTGGCCTTTTCCTTCCTTAGACACTATGAGCACAGGAGGGGCCTCTTTACCGATTTTCTTTTCCGCTGTCTTAAGCATCCCATGCAACTCAGACAGGGACTTATCCATCCCATGCATATTAAAGTTCATGACGAACTGATTATAGCTTTTGGGCAATGAATTAAGAATAAAATCAGTGGCCAACTAAACATTAATTGGATGGCCAAGCCTCTCTAGATGCTCAAAATGAGCCTTCATTTTAAGAACATGAGGGCCCACAGCCTGCCCTTCGCTCATCTTGCATGAGACCAAGGCAGCTATGGTGTCGAACCTCTCTTGCCTTGCTTGTTCTTGAAACATATCGTTCAACGAAAAAGCAAGGTCAAATGCCTCCAAGTATTCAAGAGTCTTCTGAAGCTCTGGACACATGGCCGCAAGCATAAGACAACCCACCTCACGAGAATCACTTTTGTGTTTCTTGTAGGCGTTTCTCTAATCCTTGGGTGCATTAGAAGCTGGTTCCTCTTCAGGAACGGGCTCATCAAGAATATAGAGCTTGCCTCATGCTTTAGAACAATTCTAAGGCTACGGATCCAATCCGTGTAGTTAGCTCCATTTTCTTGAAAGATAGATCGCAATGATAAAGAACCAGTACTTTAAGCCATTATTTACAATTATGCAAACATATAATTAAATATAAGTACCAACTTAATTAAAGATATTATAAGTATTTCATAAATACTCCCACTAAGACAAAAGGCATCCACATTCCCGTATAGATTGGCCACTTGTCTCAAGATCTTTCATTGTCTCTTAATCTCATAGATTACATCAGTTCTAAACTCTTTAGAACTCTGATTTCTGCAGTTACTTTGAATTCTTCGCAGAAAACTATTTCAGGAAACACGGTTTCGAAAACCAACCGTCTGAAACCAGTTTCGGTTTTCAGGTTCGAATTCTGCAAACAATTTGCAGAACAATCTGAACATGAGAAGTCAGAATGAAATCTGGGAATGAACCAGACCATCCGTACGGATTCGTTTGGAGGCTCCCAAACCATCCGTACGGATTCTTAGGTAGAATACCAGTTTTCCAGATTTTCAGATTTCAGAAATTCGATCAATCTTAATATCGTGTTTATACATAATCAGATTACAGAAACATGAAATTGCAGATTACGAATTTTAACCCATCTAATTCATATATTCAATAACCAATTTATTCCACATACAAATTAGATCAAGATCATAAATAAAATAATCCAATTACAACATGATAATCTAAGCATGCAATCATACATATTAATCAAATCAATATTACAACCACATCAACTAGCATGCATATTTTATATCTCATATAAAATTCATCACATAAATTCATCTATCTCATAATCATACCAATTAAATAATCGCATTAAATAATTATATCATGATAATATTAGAATTATTGATCATCAACGGGGCTCTGATACCACTGTTGGGTTTCGTGCAATCATGCGCAGCGGAAGATAGACATGAATAAAACCCAATAGCTAAGATCCGCTATGAACAATAATTCATAATAACAAGATGAAAGAAACTAACCCTTGTAGATCGTTATGTAAAACTTGGATTAAGCGTTAAGATGAACGCCCTCTACCGGTAATCCACACAACGAAAAGATTTCAAGAACGCCTTCTTGAACTTGACTGCTAAGTCTTCGGATTGATCAACGATGTTGAAGAACGATTCTTCAAAGCTCCTAATTATTATTGTGACTTGATAATTGGGATTAATCAATCACAATAACCCAAGAATATAATGTTTGATTTCTCTCTCTAAGAAAGACTTTGGAATTGATCAAATCAACAACTAGGGAACAATTCCTGTCAGTCTGTATTTTTATTCAAGGGGTTTCAAAAACCCTTTAGGACTTAGGTTTTCTTGTTCAACAAGAGTTTTCCTAAAACTGATTCTTCTGGGAAAAACCATCCGTACGGATGTTTCTGGAAGCATCCAGATTCATCCGTACTGATCCTTTCAGCAGGATCCAGTTTTACTTCGTTTTTCGCTCCTTTTAATTATCTGTTCTGCGTGTGTGACCCAATAGGATTATACTAAGTTGGCAACGAGTCCGAACAAGTCAAACCTCGTAAGTCATAAGCGGACTCTAGCAAGCCATTATGACTACCCAATTAGTATAACTTTGAACTCAAAAGTTTCCTAAAATAGAACATAACACAATCTCTTTGTTACACGATGTCTATTGAACATAAGCCATGGTCAATGGTCAACTTACATTTGTTCAATGCTTTCTCAATCCCGAATGTATTGATAATACAAATCTTATTTGAGCACGGCCATGCATTTCATCAATACCATTCATCGAGTGGCCAAAGCTTGACATCTCTCTTGACGAGGAACAAATTCCATCTTGGCTTATTACTCTTCCATACATGATTCTGATTATGCCAATCATATTCTTTATAGCTATCCGGTTAGGGATAACGTTTGAATATGTCAAACGTAATGTTCATCATGTGGAAGACTGTAATAACCTCAGGTCTAGAGATTCCAGTGATATAACTATATGAGACTTAATTATGACATTGTGACCATGACATAAATCTCATAGGGGTCAGTCCAGTATTTGTTCTCCAACAAATACCCATAAGTCTAATTGTATCCCATACACCATAATCATCATATAATTATCTATTAAACTTATACTAATAATTAATCATAATTATCAGGGACAGGGATTATTATATTAAACAAGCAAAAAGTATAATAATCAAACATTCAATTTCTTTATAAATAATAACATTAATTTTACAAACAACATACCTAGGGCATAACACCAACAGGCTATTCTAAACATTCCAAAGCTTTTCGTTGTTTCAATAAGACTTCATTAAAAATTGTAGAGTCTGTCCATGTTACATTTGATGAACATGATCTTCTTGAGCCACATATGGCTCCAAATGTTGCTGATGATTTTAGTGGCTTTGAGACAGGTACATCTTACCCTAATCATACAGCTGCTGCTGAACTGCTATCTTTTGAACCCATTCAAACCGTTGATCCAGTTCCAAACATCACCTTCAATAAAGATTTCAATGATTATCAAGAAGATCATCCTCTAGAAAATCTTCAAGAAATAGTGGTTCATGAAGACCTCCCTCTAGAAATCAATGAGCATAGAGACCATCCAACAACCAATGTTATAGGTGTAGACACCCCGCCTTGGACCTCTCACCCCGATTGCATACATAGTATTTTTATTTATCTTGTTTTTGTTAATTTCTATTACTTCGTTTAAGTTCCTAACTGATTCCGTTAGTTTTGGACTAAATTGCATAACAGAGTTAACTTTTAGGGTCATTCTGTCATTTTTCACCCGCGGGCGCTTCCGGCACTGCCAGTGAGCCGCGGCGCGCGTCCCGCCCCAAAAGCCGGACCCGCGCGCTTCCCACTTTGGCAGTAACGGATTGCACCTTATTTCCCTCCCTTTTCTTATTTACAAACATCTTTTCTTGATCACAAAAAACCATCTTTTTACATCCACATTCATCCCCCCTTTTCTCATTAACCCCAATCCCAAATTCTAAGCCTTTTCCCAAAAACTAATATTTCTTTCATTTATTATTTGATTTCTTTTATTTTTCTTTTATTCATTTATCTTATTGTGATTGGCTCATTCCATTTCACATGGATGACCAATTTCCCTCCATCATTTCCCTCTCTTTTTTACCTATAAAACCATCATCTCCTACCTTGGAAAAGGACTTCTTTTTGGACTCCAACCTTGATTCACCAACTACATTATACACAAATTCTCCCAACAAGAGTTCTTAGTAACAAGACTCTGCACAAATTGTTCTACAACAATTTCATTACAACAACAACACTTCCAAGTCAAGGTTCCAAGTCCTCTTTCTCAAGGTACAACTCCATTTTCTTCCTTTGTTTTCTTCTTCTTGATGTATGCAATCCCCATTAATGGGACATGACCAACATGACTACTTCACATATTGAAGTTAGTTAAGGTTATCTCCCTACATTTTAATCTTAACTTTAATTCACCATGTTAATTTCTCTTCATCTCTTAATGTAATTCTTTAACATTACTTGTCATGTAATCTTTATCATTAAATAAATAAAACAATTCTATTTTATTTCCCCTTTATTTCCCCTTTTCTTCTCATCACAATTGTTAGCACATTTCTATTTAATTAATTGAAGGACATGTAAATATTAGAACACCAATAGTAGCAAGACCCGCGTAAGCGGGGCGGAGTGGGTGTTTAAGTACTTCCCACTCCGTCACCTAACCCCCGAACCCTTCTCTCCCGAATCTCTGGTTTTGTACATAAATTAGGCTATTTCTAGGTTTTTCTTATGTTCCTTAAAAACATAGGTGGCGACTCTAAACATCTAAAACAAGTTAGACATCCTAGGATAATTCACCGCTCTAGCAAAGCCGTGGTTCCCCGGGGTATCTACAGTGGCGACTCCGCTGGGGACGATAGAGGGTTAAACTTGCGTTTTCAATTTTGGTGTTCTTTTATTCTGTTTTCTGGGCATTCTGGTAAAAAGGGTAGGAAGCGCGCGCCTCCGGCCTTCTTGGCCTAAAGCGCGCGCGTCCGACCCTTATTACCAGAATCGCCCGCCTCCTTTCTTGTCCTTCAATTCCATGTTTCTGTGCTAACAAATTCTGCAGGGGAAAGTTTTCTTAATTAAGGGTCAAGGCAATCCTTGAACCCACTGATTTGCAGGTTCTCACCCAAAAGCGGGCGCCTCTGCCCTTCTTCCTCTCACGCGCGCGCCTTCCGCATAGGCAACCCAATGCGCGCGCTTCTGGGCGCATTCCCGGAACAGAACAGTGCACAGAAACAGAACAGAATGACAGTGTGTGGGCACCGAGCCTGCATACAATTTCTTTTACTTTCTGTTTTTTTTTATCGGTCACACGGGTGATTCGAAAGTTGTAAATTACGTGCTTATTTGTTTTTTTTTTTATTTCCTCTAAAAAAAAATGTTTTGTCACATGTTAGACCTCACACTACATGCACACATTCTTATCAACTGCTCACTATCGAGTCGCACAAGTCCAACCCCAAACCCGTCGAGGCCCGTCCTAGAAAGTTTCAAGCTCCACTCGACCTTGGCTCTTTCAAAGCGGTAAACCTCAGCCCGTGGCGTAGTTCATGACTACATGCCGGGGGTGACCTTTGAGCCTCATATTCAAGCCGAGCACAAGCCACACAATTCTAGTCTAGGGTCTAACACTCCGTGACTCAAGTCGGTTTTTCATGTATCGAGATTTCCCTAACTAATGTCTTCAAATCATACATGCCAACTTGTTGCAATGGACGAAATAAAACTCCGTCCCCAAAAGTGGGCATTTTGGACGAAAATAAAAATCCGTCCCCGCATGTATGATTTACTACATTAATTTAGTTTAATCCCGTCACATGTAGGTATCACAAGCGTGGTGGAATCCGATGAGTATATGGGACCGCGAGAAGGTATATATACTAGTGTGACGATTCCACTATTTTCCTAGAAACCCCAAAAAGGACCACGTCCTTCCGACTTTGTAAATAAAAAAAAAAAACAAAAAAAAATAGAGTCGTTTTTCCTTATGTGGTTGAGTCTTTTCTTGTTTGTGGGTGAAATCATTTTACTCAAAAGGTGTTTGTGGGGCCATCCTAAGATCAACCGTGTTCTCTACATAGGTCCAATGGCTTCAAACGACAACGTCATTCCCATGTCCAACGAAGGGTTATTCTGCATGGTGAAAGTATTGAAAGGGAAAATTGATACACTAGCCGAGGATGTTCGCCGCAAGGATGATTTATGGCGAGCCCGTTACGAGCATATAGAAATGGCCCATAAAAGAGAAGTATCCAAACTCGAGGACCAATTGAAGGGGCTCACGAATGAAATAAATGTCCAAGGCATCAATACCGGTTTGGTCAACACTCTCATGTCCTACATTGACCAAAGGCTTAGTGGGCTAAACTTGCACAAGGGCCCAAACACCTATCTTCATCAAGTTTCTCTCCTCATGAACACAATGGAGGCTCTTCCCGAAAAGTTCAAGATGCCCGATATTGGCAAGTTCAATGGCAACTCTTGCCCCAACGCTCATGTCGATTCCTACATTTGGGCCATGCTACCAAAGAAAGTGTCTCCTCAAATAATGGCACAATGCTTTCCGCTTACTCTCGAGGGGGTCGCAAAAGATTGGTATATGGGTCTTCCATTTTCCACCCGCCTCAATTGGGATGTCGCTATGCTTGCCTTCAAGTCACAATATCAAGGCAACTCCATATTCCGCCCCACCAAGAAGGAATTGGAGAGCACCGTGCAAATGGTTGATGAATCATTTGGGGACTTCTATCTCCGTTGGAATGAAAAGCTAGCCGAGATGGTTGATAGGCCTTCCAAGAAGGAACAAATGGACATCTTCTTGAAGTGTTTGAAAATGGACTACCGCACTCATCTTAGTGGGGCTTTTCACTCCGATTTTTCAAGCATGTATGATGCGGGGGTTAGAATTGACTATTTGCTCCGAGAAGTGGCCGAGTCCTCCTATGACACAAGCTTCAACGACAAAGGGTTCCCAAGCAATGACATGGAAGAATGTAGTGACATGGAAGACTACAATGACAATGAGGACTACAACGACATGGGGGATGACGACAACAATCTCCGTTTCTCTTTCTCTACCTAGAAATAGGATAAAAAAAAAAGAGTCAAAAGTCCTCTAATGTGTGCATTAATGTTTTCTCTCGTCCTATGTTCGAGTCCATTGAGTCATCAAATAAAAAGTCCTTCTTGTCCTCATACACTCTTCCAAGTTGTTCGATCTAATTCTTGGCAAAATGAAGAAAAAATGTCTAAACAAGTTTTAGAGCAAGGCCATCACTTGAACGCCTAGGGGCTAAACATCGACGCCAACATCAACGACGAATCCAAGACAAACAAGGTGGAGCAACAATCATGAAGAAGTCAAGCAAAGTTTTCAAAGGGGGATTAAAAAAAAAAAAAAAAAAAAAAAAGAGCTCGCTAGGTTGAAACCATCAAATCAACCTAGGCAAAAGTTAGAGCACACAAAAAAAAAAAAAAAAAAAAATCCCCCTCAATCAAAGAAGTTCACATCAAGATCATCATCATCATCCACCAACGAAGGACGAAGCAACAATTCATCACGAAGAATGGAGAATCCACAAGAACTACGGTGACCTGAGCCTCTACACTGGAGGAACGTAGGCAACCTGCGGTCCGGTCTCATGCAAGAAAGAAGAAATGTTTAGCCCTAGCGCGTTATGGTGATTGGCCTTCATCTCGAACTTGTCAAGACATCTTTGTACGATTCATTTGCCAATGAATTAATCACCAAAAGATTGAACAACTTGCTTAGATTTGGAATCATTTCGCGCTCCTTGTCAAGTCTAGGGACTTCTATTCTTTCTGCATACTCCCAATTTCTTGCAATCAAATTGGGGCTTTCTTTCTCTTCTCTCTTAATGACTTACTTGCCTTCGCGAGTCATTCAATTCAATAAAAAATACATGTCAATACTAGGGACACTTCCCTAGTCAAGTCAATGTCACTCATCATTAGTGACAAAAGGTCTCCACCGCAAAATCACATGTCTTATCTCCTCAGCTAGAGTCAATGCACACTTCCTCATCAATTGAGTCAAAAAAAAAATGATGAAGACGCAAAAGAGATGCCCGCTAGATTGAAAAACCCGAAAGGGCGGTCTAGGCAAAAAACAGGGTGCGTCATAAAAAAAAATGAGAGAGTGAGAGAGAGAAGGGAAAGAGAAATGGAGATCCCCGGCCTCTAAAGAAGACAAGTTCTACATTGAATCTCCTCAGCAAGTCAATTCCCCACCGAGTCAAATTTGGGATTGCAAAAGGCTCGACAAGATATAGCACCATCAAAGGTTGTCTTGGGATATCGGCATCATTCTCCAGCAGTGTGCATTTTTTGGTTCATGAAAAGAAGGCCCGTGGTAACCAAGATCCATCCGAGAACAAGCCCATCATAAAAGGGCACGAGGTTGCACAAATAATCCCTAGGTAGTCAATTGGCTTGGGCAACAAATAGCAACAACATGTGTCCCAGTTTTCAAAGCTTCTTCAAGTATGTGCTTCTAAAGTACGCCGAAAGGCTCCCGAGAAATGGAGTAGCTCTTGCCATATCCTCTCATGTTTATTCCCTCACACGAGGACGAGTCACTCTTGCTTTGCTCAATATATGGTGACGCCCTAGGGGCTATGTGACTCAAGAACAAGGGATTCTTTTGCTTCATTTTGCAATCAATACGCCCTAGGGGCTATGCTCAAGAAAGATGTGTGAGACTATCCTCAAAGTCCCTCAAAAGGGATGTCAAAAAGCCCTCTTGTCATGTGTGCCCGTGCTCGTTCCCCCAATCAAGGATGGACCTTTCTCGCAATCAATGATGGCACTCTAGGGGCTACGGTCAAGTCTTAAAGGCTCCCTCGGCAAAGAACTCCCCAGCAGTATCCCCAGCCAAGTCATGTGCAACATTGGAAGCTTCCCCAATTCGGCACCGAAGGTCTCAACGGGCTTCGCAATCTACAATCTTTTGGGCTACGGCATTACAATAATTCAAGCAAAGGGCAATATTGGGGCTTCGCAACCGACAGTCTTTTGGGGACAACAATGCTCAAGCAATGCAATGTGGAGTAGTCTTATGACTCCATGAAAGAGATCAAGCTTCAAAGGTCTCTCAACACTTCAAGTCAAAGGCCTCTTGGTTTTAAATGAAGACTCCGATGTTATGAATGAAGTTGATGATTTTTGTTAGAACTTTCAACGAGATCATGAAGAAAGTCTTAGAGAAAAGGAAAAAGATTCAATATGCTAAACCCTAATCAAAACAGGGTTATAGCGGGAAATGCCACGGCCAATCCCAATGTTTCTGCAATTCAGCACCCCCTTCTCCAAGATCAAAAGCACAAGGCGCAGCTCAGATAAAGTTGGGCCACAGCACTAGTTGCATCCGAAGATCCGTCATTAGTTCAACTCAAGAAGAGTCAAGCAAGCATACTCATTTGGGACTTTATCACACCAAGACCTTATCCTCCGCGACCTCGACGGCACCGCAAGACATTACTGCATCCTTTGACATAAGCCATCCGCCATTTGGGTATCAACCACAATGAGGCCATTCATCTCCCCAGTAAGAGCAAGAAGGGGATCTCTATCAATAATTCTACCCGACGGTACATCCGCTCTCAATGCCGAGCCAATCACAAGATAATTTGGGGCTTTACATTCCACCGTCTTGAAGCTCACAAACAAAAAATCCATGACATTTGGGGCTTACCAATTTCTCGAAGCTTGGCATCCATAATCTTCTCTTGGGGATTGCTCACGCCAACAACAAAGGGCGATTTACTCGAATGGGACAAGAACTGATTTATCTTGGGGCTATGCAAGCCACTCAAAGTTTGGTATCAAAGGCGTTCTAGGGACTTCACAATCAGCAACCCCTTGGTATCTCGGCATCAAAAGCCTTTTGAAGGCCCATAACCGACAAATCTCTTGGGGCTAGACATCAATCTTCGTTGAGCACACCGGCGACAACAGAATTCAAGCGAGGCAATCCGGGCTTCGACTAAACATGACTTGATCTTGGGTTGGCTTCACAAGCACACAATGGTTAAAATGGTTCACCCACGAACTAAAAAAAAAAAAAAAAAATATATATATATTTTTCTTTTTCTCCTTCTATGTGCAAAAGTATGTGCTTTACTTTGCTTTGCTCCATAGCTTCTTCCCCAGAGTTCTCCATCATCCTTGAACTACGCTGGTCTGATTCTCTTAAAGGGATACGTAGGCAGCCTTTTGGCACGACCAACCCATCATCCAGAGTACCATCTCGCCAACCCAACATCAAGGGCATTCTCTCATCAACATCTAAAGAATGGACATTCTCCATCAAAGCATCCTCCGCGGACATCAGGAATCTATCTCCACTCAAGCGGCAATGGTAAGTGAAGGTATGAATACATCCAATTCTTTCCTCAAAATCACACCGCACACAAAATTACTCTCTAGATTCTTACTTCTCTCTCATTGCAAGGGTGTTCCAAAATCTCATCACACCACGAGCACAATTTCTCTCAATCATCACACTTCATGCATCTTCTTGCACAAACACATATACCTGTCAAGCACACACATAACAGGTACCACCACGAAGTCAACAACACCCGCTACTCAAGGCACTTCATCCCCATCAGAAAGTGGTCAACTGTGCCCACACCCCACAAAGTCAATACGGCTCCAAACAACATACGACAAAACTCGGTCCATATTGAGACAAGCTCCCATGAGCTCCAAGTCAGCAACTCGGTCCATATCGAGACAAGCTCCCATGAGCTCCAAGTCGCAACTCGGTCCATATCGAGACAAGATCACATGAGCTCCAAGTCGGAAACTCGGTCCATATCGAGACAAGCTCCCATGAGCTCCAATTCGGCAACTCGGTCCATATCGAGATAAGCTCCCATGAGCTCCAAGTCGGCAACTCGGTCCATATCGAGACAAGCTCCCATGAGCTCCAAGTCGGCAACTCGGTCCATATCGAGACAAGCTCCCATGAGCTCCAATACAACACTCCAGCCAAAGTCGCTCATGCAGGGAGCGCACCTCTATCCCTTGTAATTTCAAATTCCTTCTTTTATCAAGTCTTTGCGTTCTTTTCTTTCTTTTTCTTTGTCGATGTCCTCGGCGGGTGTTTTTACTTTCGTCGACGCGTTTTGCTTCGCAATCCACATCGCCGAGGGGCTCTGTAGACACCCCGCCTTGGACCTCTCACCCCGATTGCATACATAGTATTTTTTATTTATCTTGTTTTTGTTAATTTCTATTACTTCGGTTAAGTTCCTAACTGATTCCGTTAGTTTTGGACTAAATTGCATAACAGAGTTAACTTTTAGGGTCATTCTGTCATTCTGTCATTTTTCACCCGCGGGCGCTTCCGGCACTGCCAGTGAGCCGCGCGCGCGTCCCGCCCCAAAAGCCGGACCCGCGCGCTTCCCACTTTGGCAGTAACGGATTGCACCTTATTTCCCTCCCTTTTCTTATTTACAAACATCTTTTCTTGATCACAAAAACCATCTTTTTACATCCACATTCATCACCCCTTTTCTCATTAACTCCCAATCCCAAATTCTAAGCCTTTTCCCAAAAACTAATATTTCTTTCATTTATTATTTGATTTCTTTTATTTTTCTTTTATTCATTTATCTTATTTGTGATTGGCTCATTCCATTTCACATGGATGACCAATTTCCCTCCATCATTTCCCTCTCTTTTTTACCTATAAAAACCATCATCTCCTACCTTGGAAAGGACTTCTTTTTGGACTCCAACCTTGATTCACCAACTACATTATACACAAATTCTCCCAACAAGAGTTCTTAGTAACAAGACTCTACACAAATTGTTCTACAACAATTTCATTACAACAACAACACTTCCAAGTCAAGGTTCCAAGTCCTCTTTCTCAAGGTACAACTCCATTTTCTTCCTTTGTTTTCTTCTTCTTGATGTATGCAATCCCCATTAATGGGACATGACCAACATGACTACTTCACATATTGAAGTTAGTTAATGTTATCTCCCTACATTTTAATCTTAACTTTAATTCACCATGTTAATTTCTCTTCATCTCTTAATGTAATTCTTTAACATTACTTGTTACATGTAATCTTTATCATTAAATAAATAAAACAATTCTATTTTATTTCCCCTTTATTTCCCCTTTTCTTCTCATCACAATTGTTAGCACATTTCTATTTAATTAATTGAAGGACATGTAAATATTAGAACACCAATAGTAGCAAGTGTAATAACCCGAACTACCTTTTCTATTTTATTTATCTTAAACTCTTAATTATTAATGGGCCAAACTTAATAATTAGTTTAGTTTAGTTATTGGGTCAAAAGTACAAAGCCCAATTCATTAACTAGGAAGGATTAGGAGTTCAATTTAAATAGGGAATTGGAGAGCCCCATTAATATAAATACTCCTCTTAAACCCTAAGGCTTTCTCAGTTACCGCACAAAAAGAAAAAAAAAAAAAGAACGGAGAGTTGAGAGAGAGCAGCGGCCGGTGAAGCGCAGAGAGAGAGAGAGAGAACGGGAGAAGGAGAAGAAAAGAGAGAAGGCGATCGTGTTCGCAAAGGTAATTCTAGAACCCTCAAACCTTTCTCTTCATCTTTGTAATTCAATTTGTGTATCAAGAAACCTTACGATAGCAATTGGGCAACTAGGGTTTAGTGGCATACGATTAAGGAGGAAGAGGATGGACTGTGGAAGTGTGTGTGTGCTGCGTGTGTGTGTGATTGGGGTGCGTCTGGGTGTGCGGTGGTGTGTGTGTGTGTGTGCGGCGTGGGTGTCTGTGTGTGCGTTGTGTGCAGATGGTGGGTGTGTGTGTGTGGGCTGATGGTGGGTGTGTGTGTCTGAAGTTGTGGGTGTGTTCAGATGGTGGGTGTGTGTGTCTGAATGTGTGGGTGTACCAGAGTGTGTGTGAATCAGAGTGGTGGGTGTGTCTGTCAGTAGGTGTACTCAGTAAGTGTGTGCAGAAAGTGTGAAATCAGTGTGTGTAATTTGTGTAGTGAAATTGAGAATTGGGGATTGACTAATAAAAACCCTAGGGGTGTTGTAGTCATTCTTAAAGTTATTGGTTAACTAGGAAAGAGGTGATAGATGACTAAACCATGGAATTAATCGAGTAAAAGAAGTAAATTGGGACGGAAGTAAAATAGCATTTTTCTCATGTCTAAGGCTAGACTATTTCATGTTGTAGATTGTCCAAGCGGAGTAAAGCAAGCTAGTAGAACACGAAGCTAAGGTAAGGGATTACGCTCTTAGTTGTGTATTGATTCTTAATCCTTTGTTAGGATTCCCAATCTCTGTTTTATAAAGTAAACTATCTGTGTGGCTAGATAGTCTTTTAATAACTATTCCGTTCTGCGAATTGTTCCGTCTCTTGTTATCCACTCTATTGATATTGTTATTGTTCAATAGGGCTATCATGTGTATGATTGATTTTGTAACCTTGGTGTCCAAGTGAGATGTGTATCTTTTAAAAAAAGTGATCAAGTAAAGTTTGTAAAGTTAAGCTTTGTTTTGTAAAAGCTCTTTAAAGTGAATTTTTATAATAAGTAAAGTGACTACAGTTATCCATAATCCCGAAACGGATAAGTGGACCCCTTACAGTTATCCATAGTTCTAAGTTGAACATGTGGACCCCTTTGCGTTGCTTGATGAGGTAACGTAGGTTATCATGATATACCGATTTTGGGTGCGGTCAGTAGAAACCCGAGCCCTGGGTACAGCACGTGCTTAATCCCTAAATGAAGTAAAGTAAAGTAAAGAAAAGTAAAGTGTGAGTAAAATGTTGTGTTTTGGAAACTGCCTCTGAAGCCACATGTTTTCAAGTAATGAATTGTTTTTCATCAAGTAAATGTTTCTTTTCAAACTGAGTGTTAGTTTGATCCTTGAGTTATATCCGTTCATTGTAATTCATTGTTACCGTTCGTTTCGGTCATCTCCTCTTAGTACCCGAGGGGATACCGTATGAACTTACTGGGCATTGTTCGCTCATTCCTTTCATCTTTTTCTCTCTCCAGGTTATAAATAAGCAGATCAAGAGTCGCAAGGTTGGCGGCTTAGGAGTTATCTTTTAATAAAGTAATTAGTGGTTATGTTTCCGTTACGGTTAAGTTATAAACTTTACTTCCCGTTAGTTACCGTTTGAGCTAGTGGTTTGTACTAGCCGTTGTGGATTTGAACGTTGGTTAAAGTTTGAATTGTGGTTATTTGTAGCCGTTGGGCATTCTGATTATGGAAATTATTCGTATTAAGTTATTATCTAATTGTAGTGAAAAGTTGGGGTGTTACAGTTGGTATCAGAGCCCCGGTTTAAGATTACTTGGGAGACTCAGAATTAGAAGTTAAGACTATTGGGAGAAGTAGTACTTAACTATTGTGGGCTTTAGAACTCTGATAAGAACAAAGTACTTTTGGGAAGCACTAAAGAAGGGAAGCTGCTATTTAGGGAAACTTTCCATTTTAGGAAACTTTCTAAATTAGGAAACTTTCCTTTTATAGAAATTTGCTATTTTAGGAAAGAACCTAAAGGGAGGTTCTAAATGAGGATGAGTATGTACTTGAGTATGGCTTGAGTGATTGATATTTTCTTTTAAGAATGAATTACACTATGGGATGTTTGTGATTTTAATGCTTGTGTGTTTACATTGTAGATCATGGACGGACTAAAGACAAAAACACCCAAGGAGAGAGCAATCGTAAGGGGTGCATGGACGATTAGGCAGCTTAAGGGACAATTGACAAAGAAAAAGAAGGAAGCGGACTATACCTTTGACAAATGGATGCAAACTAGAGGTTTGTGGTATAAGGCTCGAGAAGAAATAGAAAAGCTAAAAGAAGCAATGAACAAAAAGGATGAAGAAATAGCCAATATCAGGGAAGAATTTTATAGGAATTTCTACAAAGAACCAATGGCAGAGAATGTGGTGACTGAAGAAGAAGCCACCGAAATTGACATTATTGTGGAGGGCAGTGAAGCTGCCCCGATTATGATTGAAGATGAAGTACTGGAGGAAGAACCGGTCCCTAGGCCAAGAGGAAGGCCAAGAGGTTCAAGAAAAGTTTATGTGCCAACTGGAAGGCCTAGGGGTAGGCCTAGGAAAAATGTAACCCCGTGATTATGAGGGGAGTAGCCATTTATTAGTATTCTTTTTAGAAGTTAGCATTCTTTCATTAAAGAGGTTTAGTATTCTTTTTAGTTCTATTAGTAAAGAACTTAGTGATTATTTTAGTTTAGTTCAGTTAAATAAATAAAAGTTATTTTTAAATTAAGTTATTTCTTGTCATGTGATTCCTTAAGTTAAACTATGTTTGAATAAACTTAGTGCATGCGTTAAATTATAGTAACCAGTTCTGTGGGGACGGCGTATAAAAGTATGAAATTCGTTTGAGTACAACGACTAATATAGTTAAAGACCTAAAGTAAGGTCGATGCAGTGAAAGGTCTAAAGTAAGACCGATATAACACATAAATAGGTACGTGAAGTTAGTATGAGACCAAGTTAAGTATAGACTCTAGATGAAACAGTAAAGTGTGAGGTCAAGTAACCGACCTAGTTAAATCAATTGTCATTAATATGTAAAACCCGTTTTCGTGGTGGGTCATCAATCAGTTATAATTCAATCTTTCTTAACTTCAGATGTCTGGAAGAGGAAGAGGGACCCGTGGCAACGCTCGCAACGCGGGAAACCAAGGTAATGTTGATCCGAACATGGCGAACCTTCTGCAAACGCTGAACCAGACCGTGGCTGGAATCGGACAGGTGGTGAACCAACTAGCACAACCTCAAAACCAACCCCAGCAGGTACCAATGAGAGATCCGCTGGAAATGTTTCAAAGGAGGAAGCCGGACACTTTCTCCGGTACCTCAAAGGAGAAGCCGGAGGACTGGGTCAAGGATATGGAGCACATTTTTGAGACTTTGGAATGTACCACAGAGCAGAAGGTAGTTTTTGCAACATTTATGCTAAGGAGTGCGGCTCGCACTTGGTGGGATGCAGAAAAGAGAGCAGCTTTGGCTAGGGGTGAAGGAAATTTCACCTGGGAAAGGTTTAAAGTGGTATTCAATGAGAAATACTACCCGGCTAGTGTACGTCACGCCAGAGTGGCAGAGTTTTTGAATTTAACTCAAGGTGACAAGACGGTAGACGAGTATAGTGAAAGGTTCACAGATCTGCTGGAATTTGCACCAACCTTTTTCGACAGCGAGGAACAAAAGGCCAGGAAGTTCGAAGCCGGACTGAGTGATCGGATTCGATACAGAATCACTCCTCTGCAGTTAGCGACATATGGGTTAGTGCTAGACAGAGCCAGAATTGTAGAAAGAGAGTCTGATGAGTACCGCAGCAAGAGGGATGAAAAGAAGAAGTCTGGAGACAAGTCTACTAATAAAGATTCAACTGGGAACAAGGGACAGTTCAACGACCGAGACCGTGATAATCATGGAAAGAGGAAAGCTGAGGGAAGCTATGATCGTACAGCAAACAAGTACCCGAACAGAAACTTTGGAAACCGAACCGCATACGATAAGGGAAAGGCTAAAGAGCAGGGGACCGCCGAAGTATGCCCTGCGTGTGATGGCAATCATAAGGCTGACGCGTGCAAGTACAGAGACAGGAAGTGCTATAACTGTGAAAAGATTGGGCATCCGCAGTGGAAGTGCCCAGAACCGAAAAAGAATGCACAAACTCATGGAGTGAAGGCGGAAGACAAAAGTAAGACTGGTGGTCAGGGACGTGTGTACACCATGACTGCTAGAGATGCTAGAGCCACAAATGACTTGGTGGCAGGTACGCTTCAGTTATATTCTCGCAACGTATACGCTTTGATAGATTCTGGTGCCACTCATTCTGTGATTAGTTCTAAGTTGGCAAAACAGTTAAAATTGTCACCTAAGGCGTTAGAAGTACCCTTGGTAATTAATACCCCGACTAAGGAGTCGATCCCAGTTACTTCAGTGTTTCAAAGTTGTCCTCTAAGGATAGGCGATAGAGAACTCGAGGTTGATCTTATATGTCTGGATCTCAGTGATTTTGACATCATCCTAGGTATGGACTGGTTGGCTGCGTATCATGCCAAAGTAGACTGCTTTAGAAAAGAAGTGAATTTTGAATTACCCTCTGGAGAAGGATTTTGTTTTCAAGGGTCGAAACCAAGAGTCCGAACGGGTCTGATTTCCGTAATGAAGGCTCGTAAACTGTTAAGGAAAGGTTGTGAGGGATTTCTTGCGTATGTTGGTGAGTCAAACAAGAAAGAAGTGACCATCGAATCCCTCTCCATAGTAAAAGATTTCAAGGATGTTTTTTCCCGAAGATTTGCCAGGAGTACCGCCGGAGCGAGAAGTGGAGTTTTCGATAGATCTAGCACCTGAGACTGCACCGATTTCAAGAGCACCATATAGGATGGCTCCGCCGGAGCTTAAAGAGTTAAAGGAGCAGTTACAAGAACTTTTGGACAAGGGCCTGATTAGACCGAGTGCATCACCGTGGGGTGCGCCGGTATTATTTGTAAAGAAGAAGGATGGGTCGATGAGACTATGCATTGACTATCGGGAGTTAAACCGTGTGACAATTAAGAATAAGTATCCTTTGCCAAGGATCGATGATTTGTTTGACCAACTCCAAGGTGCATGCTACTTCTCTAAGATTGATCTGCGTTCTGGTTACCATCAGTTAAGAGTGAAAAAGGAAGATGTAGCAAAGACGGCTTTTAGGACAAGGTACGGACACTACGAGTTCTTAGTAATGCCGTTTGGGCTGACAAATGCGCCTGCTGTGTTCATGGAGCTTATGAATAGAGTATTTCAAGAATATTTGGACAAGTGCGTAATAGTATTCATCGATGATATCTTGGTGTATTCGAAATCAAAAGAGGAGCATGAAGAACATTTGAAATTAGTATTACAGATTTTGAGGGAGCAAAAGTTGTATGCCAAATTTAAGAAGTGTGAATTCTGGCTTGAGGAAGTAGCGTTTTTGGGACATGTGGTATCTAAGAATGGGATAGCAGTTGACCCTGCAAAGGTTGAGGCTATAGTTAATTGGGAGAGACCAACTTCTGTTAGTGAGATAAGGAGCTTTTTGGGTTTAGCAGGGTACTACCGTAGATTCGTGGAAGGGTTTTCGAAGTTATCTCTACCATTGACCAGGTTAACCACAAAAGGGACGAGATTTGTGTGGTCAGACGATTGTGAGAAGAGTTTTCAAGAATTGAAAGGGCGATTGGTGTCTGCGCCTGTCCTTACGTTACCAACAAGCAGTGATGGCTTCGTGATCTATAGTGATGCTTCATTGAAAGGTTTGGGTTGTGTGTTGATGCAAAATGATAAAGTGGTGGCTTATGCGTCTAGGCAACTCAAGAACCACGAGAAAAACTATCCTACCCACGATTTGGAGTTAGCGGCCGTGGTGTTTGCATTGAAAATTTGGAGACACTATTTGTATGGGGTACCATGTGAAATTTACACCGACCATAAAAGTCTTAAGTACATTTTCACTCAGAAAGAGTTGAATATGAGGCAAAGGAGATGGCTAGAGTTACTTAAAGATTATGATTGTAAAATCTTGTATCATCCTGGGAAGGCCAATAAGGTGGCTGATGCATTAAGCAGAAAGAACCATGGAACATTAGCGACTATGATTTCTAAGGGGGTAAGTGAATTGAGAGATAGTGAAATAGTAAAGCTAGAGGTTAAAGTTAAAGGCTATTTGGCTCAGATGAGTGTCCAACCAACACTGTTAGTGAGAATCAAGGAAGCTCAGAATGTGGATGACGAGTTGGAAGCGATTCACAAGGTTATCAGTAAGAAGGGAATGGTAGACTTCCGTGTTAGCGACGATGGGATCATGAGGTATCGATCAAGGATTTGGGTGCCTAATAATGATAGTATCAAGAGGGAAATTCTTGAAGAAGCTCACTGTTCAAAGTTTTCGGTCCACCCTGGGAGCACTAAGATGTATAAAGATCTAAAGGAATCCTTTTGGTGGAACAATATGAAGAGTGAGGTGGCGGAATTCGTTTCTAAGTGTTTGGTGTGTCAGCAAGTGAAAAGTGAACACCAGAAACCTGCGGGACTACTACAATCGTTACCTATTCCAGAGTGGAAGTGGGAACACATCACTATGGATCTGGTGATTGGACTTCCCAAGACGTTGAAGGGTCATAACGCAATTTGGGTCATAGTGGATAGGCTCACTAAATCGGCTCACTTTCTAGCAATCAAGGTGACTGATTCGTTGGAGAAGTTAGCTAAGTTGTACGTGGATGAGATCGTAAGGTTACATGGGATACCGGTCTCTATAGTGTCGGATCGAGATGCAAGATTTACATCGAATTTCTGGAAGAGTTTACAGAAAGCGTTGGGGACGGAGTTAACTATGAGTACAGCGTTCCACCCTCAGACAGACGGACAGTCAGAAAGGACGATTCAAACTCTCGAAGACCTACTGAGAGCAACGTCGTTAGATTGGCAAGGAGCGTGGGATGATCATCTACCACTAGTAGAATTTGCCTACAACAACAGTTACCACTCTAGTATTGGAATGGCGCCGTATGAAGCTCTTTATGGGCGGAAATGTAGATCGCCTGCGTGTTGGGATGAAGTAGGCGAAAGAAAGTTAACTGGACCCGAGATTGTTCAAGTAACGGCGGATAAAGTTCAACAGATTCGCAAGTGGTTGTTAACTGCGCAGAGTAGGCAGAAATCGTATGCAGATAATCGAAGGCGCGATCTGGAGTTCCAAATAGGAGATCATGTATTCTTGAGGATCTCACCGACAAAAGGGGTCATGCGATTTGGGATTCGTGGGAAGTTAAGTCCTAGGTACGTGGGGCCGTTCGAGATTCTAGAACGAATAGGAGCGGTAGCCTATAAGTTGGATTTACCTCCTGTGCTGTCTGGTGTGCACAATGTGTTTCACGTGTCGATGTTGAGGAAATACGTAGCTGACCCGAGCCACGTCATAGAGTACAAACAGTTACGTTTTCGTGAAGACTTGAGTTATGATGAAAAGCCGGTAAAGATTGTAGATCGTAAAGATCAAGTTTTGCGGAAGCGAGTGATTCCGTATGTAAAAGTACAGTGGAGCAATCACACGGAAAGAGAAGCCACGTGGGAGCTCGAAAGTGAAATGCGTGATATGTATCCCGCTTTGTTCGAAGATTAAGGTACGTTTAGTTTGGAGGACCAAACTCTTTTAAGGGGGTAAGAATGTAATAACCCGAACTACCTTTTCTATTTTATTTATCTTAAACTCTTAATTATTAATGGGCCAAACTTAATAATTAGTTTAGTTTAGTTATTGGGTCAAAAGTACAAAGCCCAATTCATTAACTAGGAAGGATTAGGAGTTCAATTTAAATAGGGAATTGGAGAGCCCCATTAATATAAATACTCCTCTTAAACCCTAAGGCTTTCTCAGTTACCGCACAAAAGAAAAAAAAAAAAAGAACGGAGAGTTGAGAGAGAGCAGCGGCCGGTGAAGCGCAGAGAGAGAGAGAGAGAACGGGAGAAGGAGAAGAAAAGAGAGAAGGCGATCGTGTTCGCAAAGGTAATTCTAGAAACCCTCAAACCTTTCTCTTCATCTTTGTAATTCAATTTGTGTATCAAGAAACCTTACGATAGCAATTGGGCAACTAGGGTTTAGTGGCATACGATTAAGGAGGAAGAGGATGGACTGTGGAAGTGTGTGTGTGCTGCGTGTGTGTGTGATTGGGGTGCGTCTGGGTGTGCGGTGGTGTGTGTGTGTGTGTGCGGCGTGGGTGTCTGTGTGTGCGTTGTGTGCAGATGGTGGGTGTGTGTGTGTGGGCTGATGGTGGGTGTGTGTGTCTGAAGTTGTGGGTGTGTTCAGATGGTGGGTGTGTGTGTCTGAATGTGTGGGTGTACCAGAGTGTGTGTGAATCAGAGTGGTGGGTGTGTCTGTCAGTAGGTGTACTCAGTAAGTGTGTGCAGAAAGTGTGAAATCAGTGTGTGTAATTTGTGTAGTGAAATTGAGAATTGGGGATTGACTAATAAAAACCCTAGGGGTGTTGTAGTCATTCTTAAAGTTATTGGTTAACTAGGAAAGAGGTGATAGATGACTAAACCATGGAATTAATCGAGTAAAAAGAAGTAAATTGGGACGGAAGTAAAATAGCATTTTTCTCATGTCTAAGGCTAGACTATTTCATGTTGTAGATTGTCCAAGCGGAGTAAAGCAAGCTAGTAGAACACGAAGCTAAGGTAAGGGATTACGCTCTTAGTTGTGTATTGATTCTTAATCCTTTGTTAGGATTCCCAATCTCTGTTTTATAAAGTAAACTATCTGTGTGGCTAGATAGTCTTTTAATAACTATTCCGTTCTGCGAATTGTTCCGTCTCTTGTTATCCACTCTATTGATATTGTTATTGTTCAATAGGGCTATCATGTGTATGATTGATTTTGTAACCTTGGTGTCCAAGTGAGATGTGTATCTTTTAAAAAAAGTGATCAAGTAAAGTTTGTAAAGTTAAGCTTTGTTTTGTAAAAGCTCTTTAAAGTGAATTTTTATAATAAGTAAAGTGACTACAGTTATCCATAATCCCGAAACGGATAAGTGGACCCCTTACAGTTATCCATAGTTCTAAGTTGAACATGTGGACCCCTTTGCGTTGCTTGATGAGGTAACGTAGGTTATCATGATATACCGATTTGGGTGCGGTCAGTAGAAACCCGAGCCCTGGGTACAGCACGTGCTTAATCCCTAAATGAAGTAAAGTAAAGTAAAGAAAAGTAAAGTGTGAGTAAAATGTTGTGTTTTGGAAACTGCCTCTGAAGCCACATGTTTTCAAGTAATGAATTGTTTTTCATCAAGTAAATGTTTCTTTTCAAACTGAGTGTTAGTTTGATCCTTGAGTTATATCCGTTCATTGTAATTCATTGTTACCGTTCGTTTCGGTCATCTCCTCTTAGTACCCGAGGGGATACCGTATGAACTTACTGGGCATTGTTCGCTCATTCCTTTCATCTTTTTCTCTCTCCAGGTTATAAATAAGCAGATCAAGAGTCGCAAGGTTGGCGGCTTAGGAGTTATCTTTTAATAAAGTAATTAGTGGTTATGTTTCCGTTACGGTTAAGTTATAAACTTTACTTCCCGTTAGTTACCGTTTGAGCTAGTGGTTTGTACTAGCCGTTGTGGATTTGAACGTTGGTTAAAGTTTGAATTGTGGTTATTTGTAGCCGTTGGGCATTCTGATTATGGAAATTATTCGTATTAAGTTATTATCTAATTGTAGTGAAAAGTTGGGGTGTTACAGCAAGACCTGCGTAAGCGGGGCGGAGTGGGTGTTTAAGTACTTCCCACTCCGTCACCTAACCCCCGAACCCTTCTCTCCCGAATCTCTGGTTTTGTACATAAATTAGGCTATTTCTAGGTTTTTCTTATGTCCTTTAAAAACATAGGTGGCGACTCTAAACAATCTAAAACAAGTTAGACATCCTAGGATAATTCACCGCTCTAGCCAAGCCGTGGTTCCCCGGGGTATCTACAATAGGTCCTATCAGTTCTGGTGTTCAAATAAGAGGAAGCTTAACTCATAGAGATAACCACAGTTTGTTCTCAACCGCACTGTTATCTCAGATGGAAATGAAGAAGGTAGATGAAGCTCTAAGTGATCCAAGTTGGCTAGCTGCAATGCAAGAAGAGCTCAATCAGTTTGAAAGATGTAGAGTTTGGACTCTAGTTCCAAGGCCCAGAGATCACACTGTAATTGGAACAAAATGGGTATACAGAAACAAGATAGATGAAAATGGTACAATAACAAGAAACAAAGCAAGGTTGGTTGCTCAAGGTTATAGGCAAGAAGAAGGGATCGATTATGATGAAACCTTTGCCCCTGTTGTAATATCCGGCCCTTGGCCACATATTTTTATTTTTATTTTATTTATGAAAATCCTTTAAATTATAATTGGGCTTAAATAATCCGAGTAAGAGTTAAATTATAATGTGAGGCCCAAGTTAGTCAAAATCCAATACTAATTAGGAATCCTTTGAGTTAGGGATTTGAGAAACCCTATTAGTATAAATACTCCCTCATTAAAACCCTAGCATGATTCTTTTCACCGCAAAGAAAAAAAAAAAAAAAAAAAAAAAAAAAGAGGAAGAACGGGAGAGAGGGGAAAGGGGCGGCAGTAA
Source organism: Campanula takesimana (assembly GCA_026119855.1). NCBI lineage: Eukaryota > Viridiplantae > Streptophyta > Magnoliopsida > Asterales > Campanulaceae > Campanula > Campanula takesimana. The sequence goes on from JAOWBW010000018.1 coordinate 791,543, forward strand.
CTTGCAGAGAGAAAGGAGGAGCCGGAGAAGAGGAAGAAGGAGAAGAGAGAAAGGGAGGAAAACAACCTAAGGTATTAAACCCTAAACTCTAACCTTCAATTCTCCGTTCATTACATAGATGTTACTGAATTCGGATTGGGAACTCTAATCTATGAAGAACTAGGGTTTATACTAAGATTAAAGGGAAGTTGTTAATTATAGTGTGTGTGCGTGTGTGCGTGCGATGTGTGTGCTGTGTGTGTGTGCGACTGTGGGTGTTGTGTGTGTGCCTGTTATGCGTGTGTGTGTGTGTATGTTTCGTGTATTCTGCGTGTGTGTGTGTGGGTGTGTGTGTGCGCGTTTGATGGTGAATCCGGTGTGTGTAGTGGATTGCTGCATGTGGGTGCATCAAGGTGAAATTAGGGTATGTTTAAGGGGTGTTTCAAGAGAAGAAAATAATCTGGGAATAGTAAATTTACGCTGTGAATAGTAATCTGGAAATTTACGCTAGGAATAGTAGTCTGAACTTACATATGCTGTGAATAGTGTTCTGAGTTATATAAGCTGTGAATAGTAATCTGGAAAATGATGATTGTTCATGCAATGTGCATTCTTGGGCTCATGTGAAAGAAGGCCCATCCAAGAATGATCTCATGATTGATATGGGGTATGAGGTTGCACAAATAGTCCCCAGTGAGTCAATTGGTTTGGGCAGCGAATAGCAACAACATGCAATTCAGTCTTCAAGATTCTTCAAGCATGTGCCCCTACAGTATGTCAAAAGGATTCCCGAGAATGGAGTATCTCTTGCCATGTCCTCTTATGCTTGTTCCCTCGCATGAGGACGAGTCTCTTGCTTCGCTTGAAAAATGATGATGCCCTAGGGGATAGATGACTCAAAGAATGAGAACTTCTTTTGCTTCATTTGACAGTTAATGAGCCCTAGGGGCTACGCTCAAGAAAGATGTGTGAGACTATCCTCAAAGTATCTCAAAGGGAATGTCGAAAATCCTTCTTGTCATGTGTGCCCTTGTCTGTTCCCCCGATCAAGGATAGGCCTTTCTTTCTCCACTTATAATCAATGATGGCACACTAGGGGCTATAATCAATGTTTGAAAGACTCCCTCAGCAAGAAGCAATTCACGTCACCTCCCAACAATGGCCTCAGCAAAGTCATATGCAAAATTGAAAGCTTCCTCAATAAGTTTAGCGCCAAAGGTCTCAAAGGGTTTCACAATCTACAATCTTTTGGAGTACAGCATTACAGTAGTCCAAGCAAAAGGCAATATTGGGGCTTCGCAATTGACAATCTTTTAGGCAATGATACTCGATGTAATGCAATGTGGGGAGTGGTCCAAACTTAAAGGGTCTCTCAGTACTTCACGTCAAAGGTGTTCTGGTTTGAAAGGAGGGCTCCGATGTTATGAATGAATTTGATGATTCCTATGTTGTGACTTACGACGAGGTTATGAAGGAAGTCTTAGAGAAAAGGAAAAAAATTCAATATGCTAAACTCTATCAAAACAGGGTTATAGAGGGAAATGCCTCGGCCAGTCCCAATATTTCTGCAATTCAGCACCCCCTTCTCCAAGATCAAAAGCGAAAAGTGTGGATTTTGCGCCTCAAGCACTAGTTGCATCCGAAGATCCGTCTTTAGTTCAACTCAAGAAGACTCAAGCAAGCATACCCATTTCGGGACCTTATCACACCAAGACCTTATCATCCGTAACCTCGACGACACCACAAGACATTTTGACATAAGCTTTTCGCCATTTGGGTACCGACCACAATGAGGGAATTTATCTCCCCATTAAGAGTAAGAATGAGATCTCTATCAAGAATCCTACCCGACGGTGCATCCGCTCTCAATGCCGAGCCGATTCCAAGATAATTTGGGGCTTTACATCAACAGGTCTTCACAACCCACCATCTCCAAGCCCGCAAACAACAAGTACATGACACTTGGGGCTTAGCAATCTCTCGAAGCTTGGTATCAATAATCTTCTCTTGGGGCTTGCTCACGTCAACAACAAAAGGCGATTCATTTGAATGAGCCAAGTGCTTATTTATCTTAGGGGGCTTCACGAGTCCCTCAAAGTTTGACATCAAAGACGTTCTAGGGGCTTTACAATCAGCAACCCCTTATCTCGGCATCGAAATTCTTTTGAAGCCCCATAATCGAAAAATCTCTTGGGACTAGACATCACATTTCGTTGGGCACAACGGCAAAAACAACAGAATTCAAGCGAGTCAATCCGGACTTCGACCGAACATGACTTGATCTTGGGTTGGCTTTATGAACACACAATGATTAAAATGGTTTACCCACGAACTAAAAAATATCTTTTTCTCACATGTGTATATATTATTTCTCTTTTATCTTAAAAAAACAAACGATTAAAATATTTTTCTTTTCTTTTCTTTTTCGTACTTGTATAAAAAGTATGTGCTTCATTTTGCTTTGCTCCTAGCTTCTTCCCCAGCGTTCTCCATCATCCTTGAACTACACTGGTCTGATTCCTTTTAAGGGATATGTAGGCAGCCTTTTGGTACGACCAACCCATCATCCAGAATGTCATCTCACCGATACTCCATCAAGGTACAAGCGACACATCTTCATCAAAAGTGTCGATATCCTTCATTAAAGCCACGACATCAGAAATCCAGCCCAAATCAAGTGGCCATGGTAAGTGATGTTGGTAGTGGTGCCCTAGGCACGTCTAATAAACGTTGTAATTGTTATCATTTATTTCATATCAATAAAGATATGTTTTGATTATTATTATTGTTCATGTTTACTTATAATAATCTCCGTCCCTAGTACTTGTTAAGTACTAGTATAAAGGCTAAATGATCATGCGATGATCATGTTAGATTTATGGGTACTTGTTTGGAACAAGGTACTGGACATGACCCGCTGTATGAGATTTATGTCATGGTTTATGTCAAACATATATCTCATATTAGTTATGTCATTTGAATCCTTAGACATGAAGTTATTATAGTCTTCCACTTGATGAACATTATGTTTGACATATTCAAACGCTACCTTTAACCGGGAAGTTATAAAGGGTATGATTGGCATAATCAGATTCACGTAGGGAAGAATAATAAGCTAAATGAATTTGTCCCTCCTCGGAGAGATGTCAAGCTTGGGCCTCTCGTAGGAATGATGTTGATGAAATGTTCGGCCGGACTCAAATGAATTGATTGGATCAATGTCACTTGGATTATCAACATATTCGGAATCGAGAAAGTATTGAACAAAAACAAGTTGACTCTTTGACCATGACTTGTGTTCAATGATATCGTGGACAAAAGGATTGTGACATATTCTAAAGGAATGCGAACTTGTATCTAGTTATACTATTTGGGTAGATATGACGGTTTGCTAGAACCTAATCATATCTTATGGTTTCATGTTTGAACCCATTGCCAACTTAGTATAATCCTAGAGGGTCACACACAATAGAACGAATCTTTAAAAAAGGACTACATTGGAATTTTGGAAATTCTGGACATTCTGGGAAGTGGGCGACCGCACATAATGTACTGGGCGGCCGCACAATCATCTCAATTTTGTACCAGTTTTGCTTCAGATAGTTGTGCGACCGCACAGTGCATTCTGGGCGGCCGCACAATACTGTCGGGTGGCAGATTCCTAATTTGATTAGGAAACGAATTTTGGACGGATTTTGACACAAGTTTCCTATTTGGAATAGGTCATACTTGTGTATAAAAGACCAAATTCGGCCAACACTCTAGGCAAATGATTTTGTTAGTCTCAAAGAGTTTGAGAAAGGGTTTATTTTGTTCCAAGACATTCTTGGTTGAGGAACAAAATAATACACAAAATAAATTCCATATAGTTCTTTTGATTGTGAAAAAGTGTTTCACAATTTGGTCTAGCAACCAAGATCAAAGAAGCTCCTTTGATATTCGTTCGAAGTGTGGATACCGCTAGAGGGTGAAAATCATCATCTTCAAAGTTCGTGTTCAAGCTTTGTGATCGTGATCAAGTCTTCAAGTTTATCCACCAAAGATCAAGAGAAAATTCATAGCCATCAAGGGTTAGTTATTCCTCTATTCATCTTGTTGTATTTGATTTAATCATATGAACGGATCCATGGCTTTGGGTTTCTTAAAATTTTAAATGCTAAATTCCGCTGCGCATGTTACTTGGAAACCCAACAGTGGTATCAGAGCCCCGTTCATGTTGATTAATTCAATACTTGGATCATGTTATGTGTATATAAATTGTTTATGTGCCTTGCATGATTTGAATATTGGAATATATGTTGTGTATGTGTTTTGTGATTTTATGTGGTTTATCGTTTTGCAACTTTAATCGCACGATTCAATCGCAATAAATAAATTATGGTGGATTCAGAATTGTTGATTATTAATTTTTGATTGGATCAAAGTTTTAATAATCGGGGAAAAACGATTTTGAGACAAAATTTTCGAACTTCAAAATTCTGTACATTCTGATCAGTTTGGGCGACCGCACAAAATCACTTGGGCGGCCGCACATGTTTGGGAGACCGCACAGTGAGTTTTGGGCGGCCGCACATAAGGATCAGATTGTCTGATTTTTGGTTGAAATCAGAATTTGGAATTTTCGAGAGGTCCAACAAAACCAGTAACAGAACCAGTCCAGACTTGCTGATCTGGAATGGGTTTTGGGTAGTTGGTTTATGTGAGGATCTTGGGGTTTGATTTTCCTATTTGTTTTAGTCTTGTGATTCTAAGATTGGTTCAAGGTTTGGATGACTAATCTGCGTTCATCGAGATTGTGTTTCCCAAACTTGATCGCAATCAAAGTTTCAAAGATAAAACGAAGTTAGAATTATGAAGAGTTCATAATTGCTAAAATTGAGAAACGAAGTTCTTGATTCAATGATTGGTGATCCATGTGGAATTGTGAATGCAATTGGCCTACGTTCATCGAGACCATCTATTGCTTAGTTTCGGCCACATGGACTACTTTCTTGGTTTCTTGAATTAGTGCGGGATTGTGGTTGCCTAATGGCTTAGTTCGACCGCACTTCTTGTTGTCTTGATTTGGAGATAATGACCAAAGTTGAAATAGTCTCATCCTCATAATTATAGAGAAACTAATGACACATAAATACCATGCTTAAATTAATGAGGATTAATTTAGTGGCTAAACTTGATGTGTAACATGTTTATATTATGTGCTCATAAATGTGTTATATGCTATATGTGATGAACCTTCAAACAAAGTTTTAAGTCCTTTTGCCATGCCATGATTAAAACACTTGTTTATACATGAGTAATTTTATGTGGGCTCGCCAAAGCGAGGTGCATTGATTTTATTCATGTTTGAGCAAGATGAGTGAATAAGAGTTTCCTATGCGTTTAAAATGGTTGGACTTAATTAAGCGTCAAAACAGTTTTGGGCTTAAGGCAAAGATGAGATTTAACATGCTTTTTGAAATTGGATTTCTTAAAGAATCTCATGAAAATAACTGAGAGTCATATGAGATATGATTGACAAGAGTTGTCTACCTAATTGATTTAATTTTGAGCGGTGCGCCAAAGCGTACTCAAAATTAGATTAAAGCGGGATCTCAACCCATTTAAATTATACTATACATTGGATGTATAAAGAAGGTTGTATAATTTGGTGGGAGTATTTTGTTTTAAAATACATTATTTATCTCTTTAATGAAAACCGGTACTTATTAAATTTTGGAAATTTTTGCATATTTGTAGATAATGACTAATAACACTCAATCAATGTCGTTGCGATCGATCCTTGAGAAGGATAAGCTCGAAGAGAATGGTACCAACTTTATGGATTGGATCCGTAGCATAAGAATCGTTCTTAGGCAAGAAGATAAGTTGTACATTCTCGATGGGCCTCTCCCCGCTGAACCACCGCCTACTGCCCCTAGGGTAGAAAGAGACAATTACAAGAAACATCGTAATGATTCTAGAGATGTAAGTTGTCTCATGCTTGCTGCTATGTGTTCAAAACTCCAACAAAGTTTGGAACATTTGGAAGCCTATGAGATAGGCGTGGAGTTGAGAACCATGTTTCAAGAGCAAGCTAGGCAAGAGAGGTACAAGACCATTGTTGCATTCACTACTAGCAAAATGAATGAAGGGCAACAAGTGAGTCCTCACTTTCTTAAAATGAAAGGTTATGTAGAGCACCTTGAGAAACTTGGCTATCCAATCCCATTGGAGCTAGCCACGGATCTCATTCTTAATTCATTGCCTAAAAGTTATAATCAGTTTGTAATGAATTATAACATGCATGGAATGGATAAGAATCTCTCTGAGTTGCATGGGATGCTCAAAACTGCAGAGATGAAAATTGTGGAGAAAGGTTCTCCCGTGCTCTTGGTTCATGATGGGAAGAAGCCTGGTGCCAAAGGCAAGGGTAAGGCAAAAGTTGTCAAACCCAAGATAAGCAAGGCAAAGGTTGCCAAGGCTTCTGAGGCAAAACCCGATACACAAAAGGATGCAATTTGTTTCCATTGTCAAGAAATTGGTCATTGGAAACGTAATTGCAAGGCTTTCTTGGAAGAGCAAAAGAAGAAGAAGAGCAGCAAGGCTGCGTCGACTTCAGGTATCTATATGATAGATATTCTCCTTTCTACCACTGATTCTTGGGTATTGGATACCGGATGTGGTTCTCACATTTGTCTAAATGTGCAGGGACTAAAGAATAGGAGACTGCTTAAAGAAGGTGAAGTAGATCTACGTGTGGGGAATGGAGCAAGAGTTGCTGCATTAGCCGTAGGGACTTATGAAGTCACTTTACCTTCCGGATTAATTCTTGTTTTGAACAATTGTTATTATGTTCCGGATTTAAGCAGAAATATTATTTCAATTTCTTGTTTGGATAATGAAGGTTTTAAGTTTCTTATTGAGAATAAAAAAATTTCTATTTATTTAAATGATGTGCTTTATGGTATTGCTAATTCATTTAATGGCCTTTATATCTTGGATGTCAAGAATGAAAATAATGTCTATCATGTAAATAAGAAATCTAAACCTAATGATGTAAATCATACTTATTTGTGGCATTGCCGTCTTGGTCATATTAATGAGAAGCGTATCTCAAAACTCCATGGGGACGGACTTTTGGGTTCATGTGACTTAGAGTCATATGATACTTGTGAGTCGTGTCTTCTTGGAAAAATGACTAAGACACCTTTTACCAAGTTGGGTGAAAGGGCAAGCGACTTATTGGGGTTGATACATTCCGATGTATGCGGACCATTAAGTAGCAATGCTAGGGGAGGATTTCAATACTTCATAACCTTCACTGATGATTATAGTAGATTTGGGTATGTTTACCTAATGAAACATAAAAGTGAAGCATTCAAGATATTTAGAATATTTCAAAATGAAGTAGAAAAACAACTTGGCAAAAGTATAAAGGCACTTCGATCAGATCGTGGTGGTGAATACTTGAGTCAAGAATTTGATGATCATCTAAAGAATTGTGGAATAGTTTCACAATTGACTCCACCTGGAACACCACAATGGAATGGTGTGTCCGAGAGGAGGAATCGGACTTTGTTAGACATGGTTCGATCAATGATGAGTCAAGTTGATCTTCCAATATCCTTTTGGGGTTACGCCCTAGAAACCGCTGCTTTCACACTAAATCGTGTTCCAACTAAATCGGTTCAAAAGACTCCATATGAGATGTGGAGCGGAAAGAAGCCTTGTCTATCTTTCATGAAGATTTGGGGTTGTGAAGTTTTTGTCAAAAGACTTATCTCAGACAAACTTGCACACAAATATGATAAATGTATTTTCGTGGGATATCCTAAGGAAACTAAAGGATATTACTTTTACAACCGAGAGGACAACAAAGTGTTTGTTGCCCGAACTGGTGTCTTTCTAGAGAAAGAGTTTCTCTCCAAAGAAATCAGTGGGAGTAAAATAAATCTTGAAGAAATTCGAGACCCAGAAAATAACATTGAACCAATAGTGGAACAAGAACAAGAACCACAAGGAGTTGTGGAACCTGTTCAAAATACACAAGCATCTCGCAGATCTATTAGGTTACGATCCGAGCCCGAGAGATATGGATTTCTCGTAACGGATAGTAATGAGGTAGAAATCATTGAGAATGATGAACCGTCAACCTACCAAGAGGCGATGTCTTCTCCTGATTCGGACAAGTGGCTTGGAGCCATGGAATCCGAATTGCAATCCATGCAAGACAATCAAGTTTGGAATTTGATTGATGCGCCCGAAGGTGTAAAAACCATAGGATGCAAATGGGTCTTCAAGAAGAAGACTGACATGGATGGGAAGGTGCATACTTACAAAGCTAGGCTTGTAGCGAAAGGTTATAGGCAAGTTCATGGTATTGACTATGATGAGACCTTTTCACCCGTAGCAATGATCAAGTCTATAAGAATTTTGCTTGCTATTGCCGCATATCATGACTATGAAATATGGCAGATGGACGTCAAAACCTATTTCCTGAATGGAAAACTCCAAGAGGATGTGTATATGACACAACCAGAAGGTTTTGAAGAAGATTCTAAGGTATTCAAATTGCAAAGATCCATCTATGGGTTGAAGCAAGCTTCAAGGAGTTGGAATCTCCGTTTTGATGAATCGGTCAAAGAGTTTGGTTTCATCAAGAACGAAGATGAGCCTTGTGTATACAAGAAGATTAGTGGGAGCATAGTGCTATTCCTTATTTTATACGTGGATGACATATTGCTCATTGGAAACGACATTCCTACACTTCAGTCTGTGAAGACTTGGTTAGGAAAGTGCTTCGCAATGAAAGATATGGGTGAAGCCGCATATATACTTGGCATTAAGATCTATAGAGATAGATCAAGGAGGCTACTTGGTTTAAGCCAAAGTACATACATTGACAAGGTCATTAGAAGATTCCGTATGAAAAATTCTAAAAGAGGCACCTTGCCCGTGTTACATGGAGTTTCTCTAAGCAAGACTCAATGTCCTAAGACAAAAGATGAGTGTGAGAAAATGAATGATGTTCCATATGCTTCGGCAATTGGGTCCATCATGTATGCCATGATTTGTACTAGGCCGGATGTGTCTTATGCTTTGAGCATGACAAGTAGATACCAATCCGACCCTGGCGAAAATCACTGGATAGCTGTAAAAGCGATTCTTAAGTACTTGAGAAGAACTAAAGACTCGTTTTTGGTCTATGGAGGAATGGAAGAAGAACTCGTTGTAAATGCTTACACGGATGCAAGCTTCCAAACCGACAAAGATGATAGCCGATCGCAATCGGGATTTGTGTTTATGTTAAATGGTGGAGCTGTAAGCTGGAAGAGTTCCAAGCAAAGTACAACCGCTGATTCTACAACAGAAGCTGAGTATATTGCTGCATCGGATGCTGCAAAGGAAGCTGTTTGGATTAAGAAGTTCATAACTGAACTTGAAGTGGTTCCTAGTATTGCTAATCCAATAGACCTTTATTGTGATAATAATGGTGCTATTGCTCAAGTAAAGGAACCAAGAGCACATCAGAAATCCAAACACATACTTAGGCGTTTTCATATCATTCGAGAGATCGTTGATAGGGGAGACGTAAATATATGCAGAGTACCTACTGATAACAATGTTGCGGACCCGCTAACAAAGGGACTTCCACAAGCTAAACATGATGGTCATGTTAGATCCATGGGTATTAGATACATGGGAGATTGGGCCTAGGGCAAGTGGGAGATTGTTGGTAGTGGTGCCCTAGGCACGTCTAATAAACGTTGTAATTGTTATCATTTATTTCATATCAATAAAGAGATGTTTTGATTATTATTATTGTTCATGTTTACTTATAATAATCTCCATCCCTAGTACTTGTTAAGCACTAGTATAAAGGCTAAATGATCATGCGATGATCATGTTAGATTTATGGGTACTTGTTTGGAACAAGGTACTGGACATGACCCGCCGTATGAGATTTATGTCATGGTTTATGTCAAACATATATCTCATATTAGTTATGTCATTTGAATCCTTAGACATGAAGTTATTATAGTCTTCCACTTGATGAACATTATGTTTGACATATTCAAACGCTACCTTTAACCGGGAAGTTATAAAGGGTATGATTGGCATAATCGGATTCACGTAGGGAAGAATAATAAGCTAAATGAATTTGTCCCTCCTCGGAGAGATGTCAAGCTTGGGCCTCTCGTAGGAATGATGTTGATGAAATGTTCAGCCGGACTCAAATGAATTGATTGGATCAATGTCACTTGGAATATCAACATATTCGGAATCGAGAAAGTATTGAACAAAAACAAGTTGACTCTTTGACCATGACTTGTGTTCAATGATATCGTGGACAAAAGGATTGTGACATATTCTAAAAGGAATGCGAACTTGTATCTAGTTATACTATTTGGGTAGATATGACGGTTTGCTAGAACCTAATCATATCTTATGGTTTCATGTTTGAACCCATTGCCAACTTAGTATAATCCTAGAGGGTCACACACAATAGAACGAATCTTTAAAAAAGGACTACATTGGAATTTTGGAAATTCTGGACATTCTGGGAAGTGGGCGACCGCACATAATGTACTGGGCGGCCGCACAATCATCTCAATTTTGTACCAGTTTTGCTTCAGATAGTTGTGCGACCGCACAGTACATTCTGGGCGGCCGCACAGTACTGTCGGGTGGCAGATTCCTAATTTGATTAGGAAACGAATTTTGGACGGATTTTGACACAAGTTTCCTATTTGGAATAGGTCATACTTGTGTATAAAAGACCAAATTCGGCCAATACTCTAGGCAAATGATTTTGTGAGTCTCAAAGAGTTTGAGAAAGGGTTTATTTTGTTCCAAGACATTCTTGGTTGAGGAACAAAATAATACACAAAATAAATTCCATATAGTTCTTTTGATTGTGAAAAAGTGTTTCACAATTTGGTCTAGCAACCAAGATCAAAGAAGCTCCTTTGATATTCGTTCGAAGTGTGGATACCGCTAGAGGGGGAAAATCATCATCTTCAAAGTTCGTGTTCAAGCTTTGTGATCGTGATCAAGTCTTCAAGTTTCTCCACCAAAGATCAAGAGAAAATTCATAGCCATCAAGGGTTAGTTATTCCTCTATTCATCTTGTTGTATTTGATTTAATCATATGAACGGATCCATGGCTTTGGGTTTCTTAAAATTTTAAATGCTAAATTCCGCTGCGCATGTTACTTGGAAACCCAACAAGTGAAGGTATGAACATCATTCTCACTTTCTACAAAAGCAATTTCTCCATCCTTTCAAAATCTGTCTCATGCAAATCTGCTTTTCAAATCACGAAGCACCACAAGCACAATTTCACACTTCTCACACAAGCATGTGTATTTTCAAAGCGCATACATAACAGGTACAAGCATGCGGCAGACGAATTCTCGGATCTCGCCAGGTCTTCTCTAGACTTTAAATCCAGCAGACGGATTCTCGGATCTCGCCAGGTCTTCTCTAGACTTTAAATGCGGCAGACGGATCCTCAGATCTTTCCAGGTCTTCTCTTGACTTTAAATGACGCCAAACGGGTCCTCGGATCTCGTCAGGTCTTCTCTCGACATTAAATGATGTCAAACGGGTCCTCGGATCTCACCAGGTCTTCTCTCGGATCCTCGGATCTCGCTAGGTCTTCTCTCAACTTTAAATGACGGCAAACGGATCCTCGGATCTCGCCAGGTCTTCTCTCGACTTTAAATGACAGCAAACGGTCCTCGGGTCTCGCTAGGTCTTCTCTCGACTTTAAATGACGGTAAACGGGTCTTCGGATCTCGCCAGGTCTTCTCTCGACTTTAAATGCAGCAAACGGGTCCTTGGATCTTGCCAGGTCTTCTCTCGACTTTAAATGACGGAAAATGGATCCTTGGATCTTGCCAGGTCTTCTCTCGACTTTAAATGTGGCAAACGGTTCCTCAGATCTCGCCAAGTCTTCTCTCGACTTTAAATGATGGAAAATGGATTCTCGGATCTCGCCAGGACTTCTCTCAACTTTAAATGCGGCAGACGGGTCCTCAGATCTCGCCAGGTCTCCTCTCGACTTTAAATGCGGCAAACGGATCCTCGGATCTCGCTAAGTCTTCTCTCGACTTTAAATGCGGCAAATGGATTCTCGGATCTTGCCAGTCCTTCATCAGCAAAAGTCGCTCACATAGGGAGTTCATCTCTATCCCTCGCAATTTCAAATTCTTGTTTTCATCGAGTCTTTGCTTTTTCTTAGTGATGTCCTTGACGGGTATACTTTCTTTCGTCGACGCGTTTTGCTTTGCAATCCACGTCGCCAAGGGGCTCTGTAGACACTCCCCTTGGACCGCTCACCCCAATTGCACGGTTGATCTTGTGTTTCTCCCTATTTTAAGTGTTTTTTGTTAGTTTCTGTTACTTCCGTTAAGTTCATGACTGACTTCGTTAAGTACAGGGGCTAAACTGAATAACAGGGCTAACTTTCCAGTCTATTATGTCAAAAAAGCCATTTTGAAGTCGCGCGCCTCCGCCCGTAGGGGTCAGAACCGCGCGCGTCCCGCCATCAAGGCAAGAGGCGCGCGCACCTGGGCGTCAATTACAGATTTCTGTCCAAGAATCCCTCCCTTGCTCATTTTACATGATTTTGCCTGGGAAGGATTTCTTTGTGACCTCGTTTTGGCACTAAAAACATGTCTTTTACTACTATAAAAACCCCTCTTCTCCACCATTTCAATGGACCTCTTTTTCCAAGACAAGAAAACTCTACACAAATATTTTCAAGGCTTTTCCAAGGAAATCCCCTAAGAAGCATTTGAAGTCGTTCTAAGTTTAGGTAAACATTACTCTTTTCTCTCTTTTCTACTTCATCTCTTCTCTTCTTCTTTTATTTTCATCAAACATGCAATCACCCCCAAAACCATTTTGGGACATGACACTAAAGGCCACTTCATTCCATTGAAGTTGGTCAAGGAGTTATCTCCATACATTCCAAAAACCCTTTTTAAACCCCCTGTTATTATAATCAAGAATAGGAAGAACATTTTACTTATGTAGACTTTGAACAAGCAAGACCAACATTAGTTGGGCGAGATGGATGTTTAAGTACTTCCCATCTCGTAACCTTTCATAACAAGAATCTCTGTTTTTGTATCAAACTTAGGCTAACTATTAGGTTTTTCATATATTTCTCTAAAACATAGGTGGCGACTCTAAAATATAAAACACAAATAGACATCCTAGGACAACCCGCCGCTCTCGCCAAGCGTGCGGTCCCCTCCCGGGGTATCTACAGTTTTCAACCTAGCGGGCATCTCTTTTGCGTCTTTTATGGTACACCCTGTTTTTTGCCTAGGCCGCCCTTACGGGTTTTCGACCTAGCGGGCTAATTTTTTGGTGCCTTTCTCTCTCTTTTTTTATGAGTGATCCAGCCGACTCGATAGAACGGGTACTTTAAAGTATTTTTCTTGGAGGAAACATGCAAGGGCATTTTATTTGGGTGAGAGTCCCTTTATGTTGGTGAGCAATGAAATGGGAGGAAGCCCTTGGTTGACAGAATACAAGTGTTTAGCTCTTTCCTAAGATGTATATAAGAAGACTTGTCGAGACATTTGAAATTTGCCTTAGTTAAGATTATCAAAATGATTGCTTGAATGGACCATCTTTATTATTAAGTCAAGATTTTAACAAGCAATTAGCCTTAACATGTATAAATGTTGTGATCAATTGAGATTAAGATTCGATCAATGGCAAGATCGGAAGAAGAAGGTGTGTCTGGGAAATTGGTCATTGATGGGACCGAGGGAAGAGGACTTGGTCATTTTGAGAGGACCATGGTTTGATGGTTTTGTTTCATGTTGTGACCGGACTCGAAGGGTGCCTACGTTCCCCTCAGTTTTAGGAGCTCAGGTCGCCGTAGTTCGGCAATGGATCGTCTTTTGTCGAAGTTGGTGTCCTTTTGAAGGATGTTGTTGCTTTGCTGATGTAGATCGTTCTGCTTTTTGGTGAACTCCTCGGGATGTTCTTTGAGGTGGACTTTTGCAGTGAACTTGGTGAGCTTTTGAGGCAGACTTCCTCTTCGCATATATTCATTTCCTTTCCTCCTTTCTATTATTCATTTTTTTTTCTCACTTTTCATCTTTCTTTGTTTTTTCTGAGAGAGAGAGAGAGAGAGAGAGGGGGGAAACATTAGCCCCAACTTGATATCTTTGACATTGGCTCATTTGTAGCCCCTTGGTGGAATGTCTGTCACTTCTCACTTTAACTTTGCAGATCCAGGAAGTCCTTTGCTTGGTTGCGCACGTGTGCGATTACGGTTGAATCTTGGTGGTTGAGCAACAACATCCTTGCCTTTTCTCTGTCTTGGGATGCCTTTGATGTGCATCAAGAGTTTGTACAGGAAACATGTATCGGTTTGTGTATCGGGAAATGTGTATCGGGGATGTGTATAGAGGAAGGTTTGCCATTAATGGTTTCTTCATGCCAATTGATCACAACATTCATTCACATCAAGATTAATTGTTTGCATTTAGCATTTTTCATTTGTGTTAGGTCCATTCATCCTTAATGAGCTGTCATTGACTAGTATGCTTAGAAGTCAATTCATCATTTTAGGGACGTAGCAATCAATTGATAATAACAAGCAAGGCAATTTCAAGAGTAAATGTATATTGCAAATAATGTCTCAAGTCTAGAGAGAAGAGAAGGAAAATGACTCTTTTAGTTAGATAACTTTATACATACATGTCCAAGTGCGGACCTCTGTAAAAAAAAAAAAAAAAAGACACTGTCCAGGATGGATTTTGGTGAAAATCTAGATCCTACAAGGCTGGAAGACTCTTTTTTTTTTTTTAGGGATGGGCTCCCATGAAGCACGATGATCCATTTTCTTCCTTAATTGTTGGAGGGGTTGTCGGCGGCATATTCCATGTTTTCCACGGGGAACTCGGGTTCCGTGTCATCGGGAAAGATGTCGCGAGGTCTCTGCTTGGCTTGGTGTTGTAGTTGCCGGATTCGTCTACTCATGAGTTGGGAGTTTGCTTTGGCCATCTCCTTTTGGTGATTTCTATTCAAGGTGTGTGGCCTTTGTGCATAGCACCGGGCGAGGGTACAATTCTCCATTTGGTGTAGCTGCCTTTGGGCTTCCGAAGCACGGGCCTTTTCTTGCAGACGGTGTTCCAATTTATCGATTTTCTTGCTCATGTGGATGGTTATCTCGGACGCCAATTCAGATGTGGGGTCCTTGGTCAATGTTTCCAATTGACAGAACCGCGAAGGACCTTAGCATATTAAACCTCAAGGTGAAATTATAACCGGGATTTAAGAAGAACGCTTCATTAGCGGATTGACCGTAAGAAAGATATGATCTTTTATTTTAAGAAAGCTTGATCTCCAATTTTTTTTTTGGAAAGTATATATTTTTTTATTTGAGTAAAAGACCCACACATTTTTTTCGTTTTCTCTTTGTTTCTTTTCTTTTTTAAAAAAAATGAGGATTGACTGGGCCGAAGTTGCCTACGTTCCCCTCACCACGAGGGAGGGAGTCCCACGCGATGAGAGGCTTAGGTCACCCTAGTTCGAATGGGTTTAGAATTCTAAGAGGAAAAGACGAACATGACTTCAATTGACTCACTTCAAACGAACTTTTGGGAAGAGGTGAGTGATTGACCCACTTTCCAAATGGACTTTCTTAGGACGATGGGAAATGGCCTTGAGGGTTCTAACATAAAGGTTATGGGACAAGAAGCATTATTGGCTCGCCGGAACATAGTCAGGATGACATGGGACAAGACATTACTAGTTTGAGACTAGATAATACTCACACTAGTCCGAGTCGCAAGGGCGATCGGGACAATTGAAATGGTCACCACACGGCGGTGCAAATCGAGGAGGTCAATGCTTGACCAAGGTGTATTACCATGTGGTTCCATGACGCCTAGACTCGAAGGGGGAATGGTCACGTGATGACACTAACGGGAACGAGATGCCACGAGGCGCGCAAAATTGGTCATCACATGACGGCTCCAGGAAGGGGAAAAGAGTCATCCTAAGCACCCCCTTTTTTTGGAACTTAATTTTAACAGACACATTGGAGGATAACAGGGATCCATCCAAGGACTTGACTGACTTCTTGGAGGATGACGGGGATCCATCCAAGGACTTGGCTGACTTCTTGGAGGATAACAGGGATCCATCCAAGGACTTGACTGACTTCTTGGAGGATAACAAGGATCCATCCAAGGACTTGACTGACTTCTTGGAGGATAACAAGGATCCATCCAAGGACTTGATTGGCCTTCCTAGGGGACTATTCCTAGGGATTTAACGAGAATCTCAACGGGGACCTAGGGGACCATGCCTAGGGGTTTAACGGATGTCTTAGAGGATAACGGGGATCCATCCAAAGATTGACGGGTGCCTCAGAGGTCTTCCAAGGACTTAACCGCTTCCTAGGGGACTATTCCTAAAGACTTAATGGGATATTTGGAGGATAACGGGGATCCATCCAAAGATTGACGGGTGCCTCGGAGATCTTCCAAGGACTTAACGGGTTCCTAGGGGACCATGCCTAGAGGTTTAACGGAGGTATTGGAGGATAACGGGGATCCATCCAAAGATTGACGGGTGCCTCGGAGATCTTCCAAGGACTTAACGGCTTCTTAGGGGACTATTCCTAAGGACTTAACGGGATCTTTGGAGGATAACGGGGATCCATCCAAATATTGACGGGCGCCTCGGAGATCTTCCAAGGACTTAACGGGTTCCTAGGGGACTATTCCTAAGGACTTAATGGAATGCAATGTGTCAAAGACAAGAATCAAAAACGGAGCAAACTCGCGCAATGTGCAATTATTTATTCATTCAAGTTTACTTAAAAAGCTTTCTTGACTTGATCCTAAATAGTTGGAAAAGTTTTCTTTTCTTTTTCGCAACTATTCTAAACCCTGGATCAATGGAGGCCATCACTACGTCAATAGACCCCTCGTTTTTCAACTGTATTGCATACTCCCAAGGACGGACTATCTCGGGCGAGGGTCTTATAGGGCACGCGACTTCCACCGACCAAAAGAACCAAACCTAGGGTCTAGTGTGTCATAAAGTTTTGATGTGCGGGCCATTCTTATCATAATTAAACCCCGGTTGAGGTCCAGATTGACTTAACGCTTCAAGGAATTTTTGGCATGACCTCATTTTAATGAGGGATCTCGGACCTTAAACTTGGGCTTAAGGATGATTAGGATGGGCCAAACAATAGAGCTTAATGACACGGTGTCATCCTATCGCTAATACATGACTTTGGTTAATTATGGCTAGCATTAACGCATAAGTCAAGGACCGGGTCAAAGATGACCTTGGTCACACTTGCTTTAACAAGGAGTCGTGAGCTTGGGCATTAACTTGGCCATAATTAACGTTTGGACATGTAATAGGGACGTGAGCTAGACCAAAAACCAACCATGGTCACAGAATTTGTGTGTCACGGACAATGTGTGGTTGACTCGGCTCAGAAGGGGAGGTGGAATGGACCCGTGCGCGCGAGAAGGGCATAAGAGCGCCAATCAAGCTGCATCGTGGCATCCATCCCAGGTTTTAAGGGTTTTTGAGACATGCACAAGGTTGAGTGCGCGTTGTGTAAAGTCTTTCTATGTTCCCTTTTGAGTCAAAATAGGAATTTTCGGTTCGTCTTAATATTATGAACATGAATAAGCAATGAATGAACAAGTAATGAACAATTAATCAAGAAAGTAATCAAGCAAAGATATGAACAAGCAAGAATCAAAATTTTGTACATGGAAAGGTTGTGCATAACCGAAAGTTTATTTTTCTTTTTTGAAAACCGAAAATTTTGCAAGAAGGAGCAAGGCCCTTTGAAAATAAATTTGTACAAGAAGATTGTGCACAAGCAAGGGTTTTGAAAACCAAAATCTTTATGGAAAATGGTTATGCACAATGAGGTTTTGAAAACCCAACTTTATGTACAAAATTATGCATAACCAAGCTTTCGAAAACAAGTTTCGGTTAAGAAAATGAAGGCATACGTGCACAAGTAGAGGCTGTAAATTGGAACCTGGACAAGCAGAGGCAAAAGGGGGACCATCAGAATGTTTCTGCCCTGCACAAAATTGTTAATTTGAAACACTCTGTGGGCCCAGCAAAACCAGCCGTATGGCTAGGGCTGTGGTTCCATTATTTTTTGCAAATTTTCAGCTTCTGATCATCAATCTCCAGTTTATTGCAATTCCCAGAGTAGTTTCATTCCCAGAAATCAAAATAGAAACATAAAACATACACAAAACATGCACAAATTCAACAAATAGGACTGGAGTTTGACCCACACAAAAGTGTCCCCAAAGCTTCTAAAAAGAAGTTTGTAAACACATTTTTCCCCAGCGGAGTTGCCACTGTGAGATACCCGACAGGAAAACACGAAGAAAGTTCCCTCGAGAATCAAACTCGGGCGCTTTATGTTCAAATGTAAAACAGAGTCGCCACGTTAATTTAATTTTAAGCCCAAATTTAACGGAAAAGGTTTAGAGAAGTTGAGTTCGGAGGTCAGGTTATGTCTTGGGAAGAACTTATCGCGGTTCACCCAAGACGCCTTGGAAAAAAACCGAGTCTCCCAAAGTTTGTTGACCAAAAAATGTGCAAGTGTGTGTGTGTATGTTTCCAAAAAATGGGAGAAATCGACTTTTAACGAAACCAGTTCAAAACTTAACAGAAAGGGGTTTATTTGCAAACAGTTTAACATAAAAGGGGTTAATGTTGGAAAAACTATTCCCGGACAAACCAGCCGTACGGCTATAGAGGGTTGTCCTTGGAATTTTGACAGTTTATCAGGAATCAGTCCAGTTTCAGGCAGAAACAGAGTATTCATGCTGAAACTAGACTGTTTTGAGTTTTTTCAGTTTATTTCTTTGTATCAAACATGGATTAAATCATCCCTATGCCATTTATCATTAATTAAACATCAAAAACAAATGTTCTTGGGCATGATCAAGGCAATAATTGGGGAAAATGAGCAAAGTTGATAAACATGGCTTTTGAGCCAAAATCACCATTTGAATGATCAAAGATGGAGACTTTGACATCCAAATGGATGATTCATCCAAGGAAAAGCCTTGGGATAGCAAAAATCAACATTTGGATGAATAAAGACTGAGTCTTTATCATCCAAAGGGAAATTATTATGGCTTAATCAAAGTTGGGATGGTAAAGATTAAGACTTTACCATCCAAACTTGATTATTTCAACATTTTTACATGAATAAAAGGGCTCTCTCCATATGTGCGATGGGTCACCAAGCCAAATTTAAATATAAGACAAAAATGTAAATACATGAAAGTAAATTGCATAAATGTAAAGACATAAAGTAAATTGCATTAATGTAAAGACATAAAGTAAATTGCATTAAATCATAACAAGCCTTGATCATCCTTGGTTGTAACCCTTGATCATGCATAGAACATGATGGGCACCATGAATCAAGTCAATGCTTGGTTCCAATTCATATTATTACAAGTAAAGTAAAGACATTGAGTAAATGAACAAAGTAAAATAGAATAAGAGATGATGAGAAGATGGGGGAGAAGAAGGCCTCACCAATATTTGGTTCTAAGCCTATCTTCTTTCTCTCTTTCACTCAAGTGTGTTTGTGATATTTTTTGCTCTCAATTCTGCAGAGTATTCACTCATAAATCAATTTCTCCCCCCCCCCTGAAATGATCAGCAAGGGTTTTAATTTATAGGGACTGAAGGCGCCCAAACCAGCTGTACGGTTGGGCCCTTCTAGTACCCAAACCATCCGTACGACTCAGCATGGTGAGCTTCTGGATTTTTCTAAGTTTAATTCCAGAACAGTCCTTAGGTTCTGGGTTTATCCTAGTGAGGTCCTAGCCTATCAGTTTATCCCTGAATGGTGCTAAGAATTCCTCTAAGTTGGTCTAAGTTTAGATTAGGGTACTTACAAATGGATCCATTTCGGCGTTTGGTAGAAGTGGCCTACAATCTGTTAGTAACCGATGAAGTGGCCGCGTGGCCAGTTATCTGGAAAAACTGGCCGCACGGACAGTCTCTACTCTGACACATTTTTGTCATATTTTCCCTTGTATGATCAGGCTTGAACCCCCTACTCTATTTAACAGCAGCCTGCGCAGACAAATGGGACAGACAGCAGTTTTCTTCATTTTTGCTCTAGATTTCGACCCTTCTGCGCCCTTCCGATGGAGAGACATCCCATGATTTCTGAAGAGAAGCAACACCTCTTTGTCAAAAGTTTGAAGATATATATCCGGAAGCTTTCTAAATCCACCCGTACATCTTTTGATAGGAGATTCGGGATCAAGTGTCTTTGGTCGCTGTTCAGAGTTAAGGCAGATGAGAACATGCTTCGTGCCGCTGCTAAGTTCTGGGACAAGGAGAATCATGTCTTCAACTTTTAGGCCGCAGTATCAAGTACCTCCGGAAATTCAGGTTTCCTAACTTTGCAAGATTTCTGTTGAAGAGGCTAGAGGTTTTTTCTTGGGGAATGATGTCGATATCTGCGGGCCTCCGATTAGATTTATCAACAGTGTGGCGGATTCTGACACAACTTTGGATTGTCTAGCTCTTTGTCTCTTTGCCTCGGTGTTATTTCCACCTTATGTAGGGGTAGCCACGATGGGTTGTATTGATATGGTGGACCAAGCTAGGTCCAAAAGCATAATTATTCTTGTCTTGCTTGGGGAAACTTTACATGGTATTGTGGAGTTGGCTTCTGGCTCCCGAAAGATGTCTCGAGGTAGTGCTCGACTGCTTCATTTGTGGTTGTAGGAGAGATTACGGGTATTGGAAGATCCCATTGGTCTGGTATCCCCTTGGGTTTGCCAGAGTAGACGGATAGTGGAGCCATTTATGGGGATGACTCGGCCTGCATGGGTATCATATCTGGCACAGATGGGTACGGCTCAGATAAAGTGGATTGTACCTCAGTGGGAGATTACTAGATCACGGTGGGCTCAGTGTGATCTTTGCATGATTTGCGTCCCTGCTTTTGATGAGACCACTTATTATTACGCAGTACGAGTGTGTCGTTAGTATGGGATGCCCCAGATTATACCCTCTTTATGGGACAAGACTTGCAGCAAGATCAGTATCAGGATGCTTCCTATGAATGCCAGAGTCGCAGTGCTTTTAGAGCAGTGTTGGTCTTATGCTCATATGCCCAGTGTTTTCTGTATACAGCGGATCCATGACACACTTCTGTCTTGAGAATACTTGGACTGGTACCAGAAGACTTTGGGGGGTATGAGACAAACTCTGAGACGACTGAGACATAGGGTGGTGATCCCTTATATCTAGAATAGGCGTTTGAGGAGGGAAGAGACTCTACAACATGAATTGGAGAACGAGTTAGCTCGACTTGCACCTCTTGATGAAGGGGTGACAGGGAAAATAAAGAGAGAGGGCCCTAAGAGGGTTAGCCAATTTGTGAAGGCTTTATTTATGGATACTACTAGGCAGGCTAGACGCGGACGAATAGATAAGAAACAGAAGAAAGAAGAGGAGGAGTGACTCCGAGTATTCAACCACAGTCATTGCTGACACATAGTTTAGCTTTTAGTTTGTTTTTAGTTTATTTGAATTTAATAGCAGGTTATGTACTCTCAAGTTCTTTCGAGCTTAGACTCATCAAATAAATGTTAACGTATAGTACTTATGGAAATAGAGATTTTTCTTTCAGTTATACACAAATGTTTTTTTATGTATTTGCTCATAACCAGATTTGGATTTTTATTTATTTTTGAGACTGCACCATTGAAGGCTGCCTACGTTCCCCTTTTACAAGTAGGGCTAAGGGGATCAGGTCACCGTAGTTCATTTCTGATTGTATAAAGGTCAGATAGAAGAGGGGAAGTAAGGGGGAAATGATTTTTTTTAACAGTCGTTGTAGAAGACCGTTGAGGGAGAGTGCCGCTTGCAGGAGGGCATTGATGGAGAGTTCTTCTTGTAGGAGGGGACCGTAGTGGTCAGTTGTAGTAGCGGCAGAGCTTGTAGACCTTGGTTGGGAGGATACCATTGTTATCCATATATACCCATTCTTCATTCTGCTTGATTAAGTGACCCATCTTGATGAACTGTCGGATCTTGTCTTTTAAAGTTTGGCAATTGTCAGTGCCATGACCTTCCCTCTGATGATAGGAACATCTTCTGTTTGGCTCGTAGGTTTGTGGCATTGCAGTTTTCGGAGTAGAACCTAGCTCTTGTATCGGTTGTAGTTTACCAAGCTTCACCAGGCTTTTAAATATGAGGTCCAAGGGTAAGTCTGAGCTTGTGTATATCGGAAAGGGATGGGGGCTCTGGTTTGGTTGCAACTCTGTGGCTCGATCCTCCCATGCGGTGGTCGCAAGGATGGGGTATTCACTAGGTGATTCTTCATTTGAGTCATGGCTAACTCGCACTTCTGATTCCAAACTTCGTGTGGACAGCTGTGTAGTTCCTTAAGGACTAGCTCTCCCGCCGTTGTGAGGCGAGCGATATACCACAGTAGGCTTATGAGATTGGTCCTTTCATACTCTTGGTGAGGGGGTGACATAGTTATTAATTCTTTGATCTTCTCGGGGTCGGCCTCGAACTTCTGCCCCAATCTCTACCTTAACGCCTTTGTCTGAATTGTACCAAATCTGCACTTGGTCGGATTAAGGAGAATTTTCTACCTTCTCAGTATGATGAAGAGTTTCCAAAAATCTTCAATGTGTCGGGCCGTAAGGTCTCTTTGAGTGTATCACCAAGTCATCTAGGTGGACGTCTGAATTTGTTGGTTCTGTTGTTGGCACATGGTAAGAGATACCAATGCCCTTCTATTCTAGGAATTGACTGGTGTGACAATAAGTACCCCCACGGAGTGTGAAAGAACACCTTCTCGTCTGTCTGTGCTGCGGTGGGTATTCGATTCCTTCTAGGGAAGCCATCTAGGAACGATCGCACTTCTCTATCTTCAGTATCTTCTAGCAGTGAGTCGATGTCAAATGGTGGAAAGTTATGCTTAGGAGCCATCTCGTTGAGGCTCATGATGTCTATATGGACCTTTACTTTCCTTCCATACTTCTTTGCGGAGATGATGTCGAGTAACCAGATTGGCCAATGTGTGGACTTGATGAAGTCCATCTGTAACAGATTCTCTATCTTAGTTTCCATGCGTGGTGACCATTCTAGCTTTACTGGTTGTAGTTGTAGATACCTCGGGGGAGCCCACGGCTTGAGGCTAGAGCGCGTGAGTTATCCTAGGATGTCTAACTTGTTTTTAGAGTCGCCACCTATGTTTGAGGAATATAAGAAAAACCTATTGATAATAGCCTAAGTTTGATTACGAAAACAGAGATTCTTTTTTTTGAGGTTCGGGGGTTAGATTACGAGATGGGAAGTACCGAAACACCATCTCGCCCAACTAAAGTTGGTCTTGCTTGATCAAAATCTACATGAATGATAAACGTTCTCTTCTTCTTCTTTAAATCATAAAAAGGGGTTTTAAAATAGAGTTTGGAATGTAGGAGATAACTCTTTAACCGACCTCAATGTGATGAGGTGATCATTAGAGTCATGTCCCAAAATGATTTGGTGATTGCACTTTGATAAAACAAAAAGAAAGAGAAAAGAGATGAAGTTGAGAAGGGAAAGAAATAGCTTTACCTAGACTTCAAGAGACTTCAAACACTTCTTGTTGAATTACTGGAGAAATCCTTTGGAAAATGCTTTGAAAGTAGGAAATTTGGTTTCTTATTGAAATATGAGATTGAGAGCCAAAGGTCCAAGGTCCTTGAAAATGGAGGTAAAGGGGGGTTTTTATAGGTGAAAGAGAGATATTTTTGGTGCCAAAACTCAGTCACCAAGAAATCTTTCCCGGCAAAATCCTGTAAATTGAGCAAGGGAGAGAATCCTGGCTAGAAATCTGTAACCGACGCCCAGAGGCGCGCGCTTCCTGCTTTGGGGGCGGGGCACACGCTCGTCTGGATCCTCTGTCGGAGTGCGCGCGACTCAGAGAAGGCGATTTGACAGAATGGACTAGAAAGTCAGCCCTATTATTCAGTTTAGTCCCTGGATTTAACGAAGTCAGTCAGGAACTTAATGGAAAGTGACAGAAACTAACGAGAAACACTTAAATGGGGAGAAACACAAGATCAAATGTGCAATCGGGGTGAGCGGTCCAAGGCGGGGGTCTACAGAGCCCCTCGGCGACGTGGATTGCAAAGCAAACGCGCGTCGACGAAAGTTAAAAACACCCGCCGAGGACATCACCAAGAAAAGGTAAAGACTCGATGAAAGCAGGAATTTGAAATTGCAAGAGATAGTAGTGCGCTCCCTGTGTGAGCGGCTTTTGTTGATAGAGGGGGTGGCATGATCCGTTAGGTGAACCTGCGGCTGAATATGTTGAATGAGGCCGTTAGTGAACCTTTGAACGAGGCCGTTAGTGAACCTTTGGAGAGGCCGTTAGTGAACCTTTGAAGAGGCCGTTAGTCAACCTTTGAGGAGGCCGTTAGTGAACCTTTGAGGGACGAATACGTTAGTGAAATCCGTTGATGAGGCCGTTAGTGAACCCTTGAATGAGTTCGTTAGTGAACCTTTGTAGAGGCCGTTGG